>JAQGBT010000164.1:0-72977 GCA_034698585.1 Disparrhopalites patrizii
ATTCCGTCTCGCTTTTGATAATAATAGTGGCGTACTAGTCACACATAAAACTAGGGATTTTAATAGGAAATCATTTTTCAATTGCAGAAGATCTTGTTTAAATCACCGAAAAAACAATCTTTATAATTTTGAAACAAGGGCAGAACTTAATCTCAGCTTTTACCTTGCATCTGCAATAAAAGACGAAGCAAAAAACTATGTTTTGTTTGTTTTGTGGCGATACAGGTAGCATCTGTCAATCAGAGCGCTTTGTTGAGCGCTGACCCTGCATATCAGAATTTTAGACAATTGTTCCAAATGTACCTTCAATTTTTTATCTTTACGCCTACAGAGCAGTGGAAAATAGGTTCCAAAATTTTGGTGACCATTGGGGTGGCTAAAAGGGTAAAAGTGACGGCCACCAAAATTCGTGGACACCCCTGGACAGTATTTACATTCGACCCCATTTAGAGTATGCTGCTCCTCTTTGGTGCAACAATCTTTTGATCAAAGACAAACATTTAATCAGTAAACTGGAAAAAAGATGTATGTATATCAATAATAACACGCCGGAAAGTAACAACAAAAAATTACCAGAAGCTTTGTAAAAGTCTAAACATTGATCCAATCAATTTAAGATTTAAATCACTTTTCCACAAATTTTGCAAAAAAAATTGCCTGTAACAGCAGGCTTAAACACTGATTTACCACACATACAAAATCAACTAGCTACAACTTAAGAAGTAAAACCAAATTGTTAAAACTGGCATGCTCCTGTTCACGTTATCACTGCTCGTCCATACCAAAAATAATAGACACCTTAAATCACTCCAAAATTAGCGTTAAGGAATAATTTAGAACTTTACTAAAATCATCTATTGTCTGAGTTATTTTCAATATAGGTTAACAATTCCAATTGTACTTATGTATTTGGGAAACATTCTAACCCACCTGCGTATACTCATGAGACAAATAAACCCAAGAATAATAATAATAACAATAAACCGTCATCTCACAGTGATGGAATTACGTCTGTATAGACAAAATGTGAATCTAAGAACGTTCGGATATTTAAAAAAAATGCAAAGGGGTGATCACCCGGCTAATAAATTTTAACACAGGTTTTCCCATAAGAATTTGCCCGACAAATGTTTTCGAGCAAAATTTAATTTTCAATATTTTTTGAAAATAGCAAAACGGGATTTACGAGAAAATTATTATGATTGCAAGGGAAAGCGCTCAAGGCGCTACCATTATATTGAATCTTTGTTGGATTACATTAGTTAGCGTAATTTGATGGAATTGGACGTGTAAGTCATTTTGCTTCCGAATTTGCACATATGTACATACGTATTATGTCCGCTGTAGACCACCTGCTTGTTCCGTTATACTGACTGTTTTAGATTTTGATAACTTAGGTAACTTGATTAAAACGAACTTGAAAATTAGTGTAATGTCAACTTGATTTATTTCCAACCGTGTTTGAATTTTGTCTAGATGCTGACTTGTAAAAGTTATTGCAAATACGATGTTAAGTTCGAAATTTAAATGAAGAAGCTCATAATGAGCTCTGCAACTCTGATTCTCATAAAAAACAGTCCTTATGTGTGTCAATACATTGTATGGCATTTGCCAAATTATGTTTAAAAAAAGGCCTCGCTTTGACACGACTTTTACGCTATTAAATTTTTTATTTATAGTTTTCATATATAAATTTTTATTAAAATAAATTATATAAAATCTACTGGCGTTTTTTATAGCTAAGGATCACCAAATGTTTTTAATGACCAATGACCAAAGTCATTAAAATGCTTAATTAAATAGCTACTGCTACATGTTAGACAATGCAATGCAACTGAAAAAGTCAAATTAATTAATTCATTTGCCATTTGTAATCATTCATCATTACATACATCATTAATCGATTAATCATTATCATTAGATTTAAATTGAAATTGAATTACACCGCCAATCGCCAGAAAGCTTGTGAACTTATGCAACAACGCAAGTTGTGTTGGCTACTGGTTACATAAAACTGAGCTTTTATGTCAGTAGTTATAAAATCACAATTATGCACTAAAGTGAATAAAAACGTGGATTTAATGCAGACCTATATAATATATTTGTTTATGTCGTAATTACTTTCAATTACGATGAAATGAGGATGGAAAACATTTTTGACCTTATTAAAGGAGTTTGTTTATTATGGAAAAGCTACGTGAAACATTCTTGCTCTGTCGTAATCGTAATAAAGCCAGAATAAATTAGTACATTTGCAATATGTGGGAAATTTAAGTACTTTGTCCTCATTTCAAATGCAATAATTATCGGATATTTAATAGCAAGTACAAAAAATGGCTTATTGAATATGCTTTATTTTATAATTAATTCGCGTATTTTCCTGTGCATGAACATGTATTTTTATTAGGTATATGCAAAACAACAAACAAATTTAGGGTTGTAGTTGTAAATTTATATGTGCCCCGGGATAAATTTCACATATACATATAATCGCTGATACGTCTACCTAAAGCTTCCTAAACAACCCGACAAAAAAGGAATGCCCGGCATATTTACGGAATTTTATAGACCACAAACTGATATGTATGTATTATATAAAGAATTTAGCTTATGCAAAATATCTTTTAATGCTAATCCCAATATACATGTCTGAAGAACTAAAATGGAACAAGGATTTTTAACAACGATAACTTCCGAACAACAATTCAAATTACAAATTTTTTGCTTCTATATGCACATTTTAAAGAGAAAACAACACATTTTAAAGATAGCTGCAATAAAGGCACTAAAATTGCTTTAGCTTGATTTTACTTATTGATATTTATTTATTTGCAGTTTAAGAATAATTCACACAGAAATTTCTTCCAAATGCAAAAAATATTCTATGGTAATTAAAGTTTAAATTGTACGTTCGTTTTCATGGAATATTATTTCAAACTCCGAAGTTGAATGCAATTAAAAAGTGGGCCAAAATCGTAAAAACGTCAAGTGAAAAACTTTGAGGCAAACTTTGAGAAATCTATAGTTTTCTTGAGACTCACATTGTGAATTTTTCTGGTGGCGGAGAAGAATAGGAAATTCTGAATGCGGATGCATTTGTAGAAACGTTTTCATAAAAGTATAGTTTCAGTAATGTAGTATAAAAAATGACATTAAAACAGCAATGAAAATTCACAGAGAAGGTCAGCAGGAGTGATCAAAAGCAATTCTGTATGATACTAGCCAATTTTGCTGTTTTCTTTTGAACTGATGGTGAAATTGATTTTTAGGAATACATGAATAATTCAATAGCTCAATGAATTTCAATAGTTTCAATACGATTAAAACGGCTGATCTCTATACCTCAAAACTTTCTTGTCTGTTGCAAATTGCAAAGCTTGTATTTTTTGTATTTATTCCATTACATTATACAATAATTTTTTTCAGAAAGCAACAAAATAAAAGGTCGGAAACTCGGAATTTCCTATAATCATAGCACTGTGATGTATTAGAAAGTCAGAACTGCATAAGTGGTGATGCTTTGCTACAGGAAGTATGCCGCAAGTTTTACCATTTACGTATGAATTTACGGGGTCAAAATATCCTAAATAATAAATAAAATAAATAAATAAAATAATTAAATTAAATAAAATATCCAAAATATCAAAAACCACGCCACCTGCATTACTTCTCTCCAGAATGTCCGATTTTCATGAAATTTGGCTTAAAATATCTCTGAAAATTTTTAGGGAGGGACATTTCAAGGAAAACTTTACCTGGATTTGAAACCAAAATTTGGAGGTTTTTTTAATTTTCGACGAGTTTTAACCATAATGCCGTCTACTACAGTGGACTCTCTCTATAACAACTCTCCTTATAACAACTTTTCCACTATAACAACTTTATTTTTCAGCCCTTGCTATATGCAGCATACATATTAAATGTTCCATGTAAAAACTTGTCCATGTAACAACCATTTTTGCCCTTCCCTTCAAGGTTGTTATAGCGAGAGTCCGTTGTATTGCATCTGGTTATCATAAATAATCTATTAAAAACAACGGACCCCGAATTTCGTTCTTTTCCCGGTTTTTTTAGTTTTCTCTGATTTTGAAGTTTTACCTTGAAATATCTCTCGAGATCAAGATCTCGAGATCAAGAAAAGATCATCGTGAGTCAAATTTCATGAAAATCGAACGTTCTGGAGAGAAGTAATGCGGGCGGCGCGGATGGAATTTTTTTGACCATTGACCTATGACTTCATAAATGGTAAAACTTGCGACATTCCTATGGCAAGGCATCATCACCTATGCAGCTGTAACACATTACGGTGTGGATTTCAGGAAATTTCGACCGTTTGTTTTTTCGGTGTCGATTCTGAAATCCAGGTCGTTTATACCATTTATAATTTATTTAAATGTATTTGCAGGGCAGTCAACTTTCCGTTATTCATATTTTTTTTTTTGAAAAATAATAAATGCGCAAGAATATGCACTGTAATTTGACCAATTGAACCCAATCATTCCAAGCCGGAGGTGCTTTCCGTTTTATTCGTTCCTCACAAGAATAATACCTCAGAGATAAAAAAAAAAATGTTTTCAGGGAATCGAAAAGCTTCCAGTTTCTTCATTGTTATGCTACAAACATCCTAAAAAAAATTGTGCAAGCTGAGACATTCACAACCCGAGCTGGAAAGTGGAGACCTTTTTTACGATTCCAATAAGATAAAACAATTCTGAACATTTGCCTTCATACCGGTTTTCTGCCCCTAAAAACCAGTGACATTTGTATGCTGGGACGGAAGCAACTGTGTACATATGTATTTAAATAAACTATTGACGTTCTACAGTCTACTCTCGCTATAACAGCACCCAATAAAGCATCAAATTTTGCTTGTTATAGCGAAAAACTGTTATAGAGAACAGATATTTCTATGTTAACAAATGGATAAAGTTTTTGAGGGGAGCATTTTTTGATGCTGTTATAACGAGAGTACTGTTATACAGGGGACTGTTATAGAGAGTGTCGACTGTATGTAGTCAAGCAACTGCTGTGGAGGTACACAGATGAGACATTTATGTATACATACATACACCAAATTCATTTATGTGGCTGCCCATACGCGATGTAATCATCAATCAATGTTAATCGTGCGGTGGCGGCCGTGGTCATTTAACTCATTTATCCCCGTCCTACTAGGATTCTTCCATTATTTACTAAAACATAAAAAAGACATGTAAACAAAAGTGACTTGATACCTTTTTCTCAGGATTTGGTTAGGCAAAGTTAGAAATTCCTGCTCAATTTCAATTACTGTGAATGTGTACATGTTTACTTTATGGAGGTAGTAAAAAAAAAACTATCCAATTATAAAAGTCGTCTCCACCTCCCTGGAGCTTTTTGTATTATTCATCCGCATTGATTTTCCTGTGGATGGGAAAATAAATACATAATGGTAAAAAGGGACACTCATTCCCTTGTTGGAAGCCTCGCCAAGCCTTGGTCAGCTCAAAAACATTTGCATGCAGCAAAACAAATTTCCAAAATTTGTAAGTAACAAATGCCAATAAGTGAAAAAAATCAGCATTTAAAATTGGTATGGCAAAATTATAGCTCAAAATTTTTCTAGCAAAAATTTGCACAACCAACTTCATTCATACAAAGATATAATCCAAAACTTGTGGAGCAAAAATTATGTACAAAATTAATTTTTTTAAGAAACTATAGGCTAAAGTATGTATAACAAATATTTGTGCAACAAAATTAATTGTTACAGAATTTCTGTCAAATATTCAAGTGAGACATCTTTACAATAATGATCTCCGCGTGAGCATCTCTTTGACATGGACCTTCGACTCAAAAAGACGCTTTCCAATGTTGGAAATTCAAAAACATAAATTTATCATCATTGTTAAAAGTTAAACGTTAAATCCATTGTTAATTGTTGAACCATCTGCACAAGCCCACGCTTAGGCTTCCTTTATGGAAAATATTGTCTTGACAAGCTCTTGTTTAAAGACAATAAACCGTCATCATTTGGCTTTATTAATCCCATAAAATTCTATAACGACCTCAACAATGTCAAAACGCTCCAAGTCATCCGATTTTCAATGCAAACTTGCGTACATGGAAATTTAATGCCGTGGATAAAACATCTCTCAAGACCTCCGAAAAGGCTGAGTGAATAATAAAATAATCTGTATTAGTGCAGTGAGTCAACTTTGATTAGTGCCAGTGATTACACATTTCCATTAATCACATTGAATCACATGCGAAGAGCACAAAAAATACGGTTTTTGCATTATTGCTCATCTTTTCTCGCTACCAAAAAGGCAACAATCGAATCTGCAGAGATTTCCCAAGGTCATAATTTTTTACTTTTATTTTCCATCATTGAACACGTACACTACTAATAAGACCTCTGAGTAATAATAAAGGGATTGGTAATTTTAGGATGGCATTTTATTACTCATAAATTAAGTGTCTCCCTTTGAAAACAAGCGAAAAAAATTGTCTTCCAAAACCCGAATATGACGTATAAGAAAATAAGAACCAATTATTACCACCTAATTTAATACCAGCTAAATATTATCAATGGAACTGCTCTGTGAAGCACGCCAAAATCGTGCCGCAATCATCAATCTATAAAACAAATTTTTAACCAGGAGCACTTGACATTGGAGAACAATAAACACCTATTCTTACGGAAAATAATCATTTTATTTATTTTTTAGTACGTGTTTAGACTTTAATTTATGGCTGTGCCGAATTTTTTTTCGATTCTGGCCAGGGCCGAATCAAACATCGTGGATTCCCAAGGGGGAAGTAGAGGCACTATCCGTCATTGTGATACCTGTCACATTTTTTTGCATGTACATACATACATATTACATAATATTATATAGACATATTATGAGCCCCTATAAATATAATATAACTATCACACCGGGTGGAGCAAACAGTTGACCACGCAACAGGGAAAAGTATATTCACAGTGTTGGAAAGTCAAAATAAAAAATTTGTATGTACAATATGTACACGTATTTTTGTCTACAAAAACGTGTATAATTTTATTGCGGATCTAACATAAAGTCTTTATAGCAATAATTTCTCCAAAGATGACTAAATTGCGTTTCATATTTATAGGCCATCAGCTTTGATTAGATAAACTTACGGAAAACCTTTAGAGAAGAATTTTATTACAAATCTTTTATGAAGATTTGCCTTTAAAATATTGCCATATTGCCATTTCTCTTTTAAAATATTCTACTGGCTTCGAAGATTTCAAACTGACATGTTTTTCAATAAATTTTAATTCCGATAGCTTTGCCAACAAATTTGCACACGAATGATGAACAAAGATTCTCGTTTAATTATAGAATTCGATATAAATTTTGAATTTATACTATGAATATGTGTTTTCCACCTTTGTTTGTCGCAGCTGCAGTTTGCCTAATTAATTCCTAATTTTTCGTCACTAGAATTTGTAAAATCTAATATTACGCAGTGCTACAAGGGATTAAATTGACTTTTAAATTTTATAAAATTTAAAAGCTGATTAATAAACAAATTTATTAATCAGCTTTGTAATCTCATGTTCAAGCTAGGTTTTGAATATTTCCCAACAATGCGCTTATCCTTTTGGGTACCTCCTGTATACGCCCACATCGAAATGATTAAATTACACATTCTTCAAAATGCAGAGAAAAGCCCTTTTCAAACCCCACTTTAGCAATGAGATCATAAATTCTACAAGCTAGAAATTCATCATCAGCACTATCAGCAGCTTCATCATCTTCCTCGTCATCTTCGCCTTCTATAAGCTTATCATACCAGACATAATATACCAATATGTGCACCTGGTAGCGCACATAAACTTTCATATCGTCATTTCCTTGAGAACAAATTTTCCTCGTATACATTTTTTAGTTTAAAAAAAAACGTCACCTTCCATCATCATCCGTCCTGTCCTCCCTTTCAATCATCATTTTACGGAGGTTGACAGATGTAATTTAATTTCCGTCCACTTATATGACGAAAACAAAAGGCGGGAGGGAATCCCAAATTGCGTGGGGAGAGAAATAAATGAGAACCAACATGAATATATAAGCAAACACATTTTACTAAAAAGTGTGTATTGACAATGGAGAAATGTGTTCAGATTGCTGTATTAGTTTCATGTAACAGGAGTGGATGAGAGATGCTTTTAAAAGTGCAGATATATATTTAATATGGGTATAACTCCACTCATGATTTCCCTATCCCTCTCTCGCCACTCTGTAACCATGCTTCGAATTCCTTATGAGCGTGCACAGCAGCATTTTTTAAACTGCCGCAATGAAATATAAATAATACATTCCCTTTTTTTCGCCACTTCTCCCACATTAAATGCGCATCAATGTGTATTTATTCACGTTCTTCCCTCACATTTTATCTCTCTTTGTCCGTCTCCTTTTAGGCCTTGCTCGCAATTCATCATTCTGTCTTATTATTTTGCTCTGAACTTTCTGTCTCTTCATTTTTCTCTCCGCTTATGGGAATTTCTCTCTCTTTCTCTCTTCCTCTTGGCTCTTTTTGTAACTTTCTCTCCAAATGTTTCTCATTTTATTCTCGTTTCAACTTTGTTTTGCCGCTATTTTTTTGCCACAATTACATTTTATGTTTCTGACAGTGTCTCCGAATCTCCTCTCAATTACCATTTCTTTCTTTTTCTCTACTCGCTCTATTTCTCTTCGTGTTTCTCTCTTTCTCTTCTGTTTCTGTTTCTCTCGTGGCTCCCTTTCTTCCTTCTTGGTCTTGTCTCGTTCTTTCTACTCTTTGTTCCTGCTTGTTTGCTTCTCTCTCTCTCTCTCTCTCTCTCTCTCTCTCTGTCTCTCTCTCTCTCTCTCTCTTTCTTTCTTTATCTATTTCTCTGTCTCTTTCTTTTTCTATTTCTCTCTCTTTCTTTCTCTATTTCTGGTTCTCTCTTTTTCTTTCTCTAGTTCTCTATTTCTCTCTCTCTCTGTTCTTCTCTCTCTCTTTCTCCATTTCTGTTTCTATCTTTTTCTTTCTGCATTTCTCTCTCTGTGTTCTCTCTTTCTTTCTGTATTTCTGGTTCTCTCTTTTTCTTTCTCTAGTTCTCTATTTCTCTCTCTCTCTGTTCTTCTCTCTCTCTTTCTTTCTGTATTTCTCTCTCTCTCTTTCGGTATTTCTCTCTCTCTCTCTTTCTGTATTTCTCTCTCTCTTTCTTTCTTTCTCTCTCTATTTCGCTCTTTTTTCCTTCGAAGTTTCTCCTTGCTTTTTCTTTCTTCTCCCTGGTGTCTCTTCTCCTTCTGTCTTTCTCCCGTTTCTCCTATGCCTGATTCTCTGTCATCTATAATTAACTTTATCTCTTCTCCCACTTCTACCATTTACTCTATATCTATCCTCCTTTTTCCTCCCTCTTTCCCGTTTCTTCTCATTCTCTCTTCTTCTCCTGTCTTTTTTTATCCTGCGGAATTATTTTTCTGTCTATATCTTATCTATATTTCTTGTCTCTTCCCCCCTTTCTGTCTCCGTCCCTTTATCTCTTCGCTCCTTTCTGCCTCTCTCTCTCTTTATCTCGTTATCTCTTGTTCCCCTTCTCCTCCTTCGACCACTTTCTCTTCATTTCTTTTCCTCCTCCCTCTCTCTCTTTCTCCCCTTTGCTCCGTCACTCTTCTGCAACCTCTCGATTTCTCCTTTTTTCTCCTTCTCTCTCTCTCTCTCTCTCTCTCTCTTTCGTTCTCCTGATCTTCTTTTCCTTTCCCTCTCTCTTCCCTTATTTTCCTTCATTCTGCTACTCCTTAATTTTAATTCGCCCCTATTTTTCTCCTCGTCAATCTACTCAGTTTTCTTTCCTCTTTTTCCTTCTCTCGCTCTCTCTCGCATATATCTCATCTTTAATTTAACTGTCTCTCGAATTAATCTTCTCTCTCTCTCTCTCTCACTCTCTGCCTTTTCTCTGGCCCAACTTTCACGTAGTCTGCTTTCTTTATCATTGTCATGCATCCATATTCTGTCTCTTCACCCTCACCACTCTCTTGCTTCTCTTTTGTCCATATCTCTGGACGTGAATGTAATCTCTGTGCCACTCTCTGTCTCTCTCTCTCCGTATCGTATCTCTCTCCGTCTGTACTTGTTCCTTACCATCTTTTCCCCTCACTTCTGTCTCTTGTCAGTTATTCTGTGCCTGAGGACAAATGCAAGCACTGCTCATACACACCCGTTGACATAAGGGGAAAGCCTTACCCCCTCGCGGTATGCATGAATGAGAGAAAGAGAGAGAGAGAGAGTGAGAGAGACGGAGAGAGACAGCGAGACAGAGTTTTAATAGTCTCCCATTTCCCATGTACATAAAAGTACCTTATACATTTTGCCTTGTTCACTGACTCTCACATGTAACATTTTTCTCTTGTTTTGGACATACTATAGCTCCTATATTACTAAAAAGTATAGGGGTATAAGGAATATATGGGAAAAGCCAGATCTTATCACTGTGGTTCTGACTATATAGCCTACAAAAGCAATAAGGACTTTTGAATAAGTGAAAAGCATGGGGTAGTTTGTTGGACGAGACATATACAGGGAAATGAAACAAGGTATGACTCTCTTCCATTATGTATGATGAGAGCTCCCCCCGAAAGCTCAACGGAACAATTCTCAGAGTAAAAAAAATGTTTTTCTACATGTTTGTTTTGAGAGAATAGCCAGAGAATCCATACATACTGTCATATACATTCCAGGAGAAAAAAAAAAGACTGTTAAAGAGTATAAAAAAATATATTTTTTTGTCTAAATTTCATTTTCAATAAAGAAGATACATACATATCTCGTATTACTGCGGGGGAAAGACCATTAAAAATCGAAGGTATCGTGTTATATTGAGGAAGAAGACAAAATTGCAGTTTTGTGTACACTCATACACCGATCGGTAATGAGGGAAGTTTGCTTTGGGAGCTGACTAATCAAAATTCATCATCACATTCGAAGGATTTACAATTTTTAAAACAACAAATTGCATTTTAAATGTATTCTCCACATTGTATTGATGGTACCTCCCGATATATTTCGCTTTGGTAATAGTGCCAGGAATGTTTCTAGTGTGTCTATTTATTTTTGCAACGACAAATTTTTTTGCTGTGACAAGGCCTAAATGATCGGTTATTAGCCAGTGTATGTGCCTGTGAACTGCTTTTGTGCATGTGCTGATGTGCATTGACCATTCGCTGTGTGGGAGAGGAAATAAATAGAATATTATTTATTGACTTTTCCTCTTCGGGATTAATTGCTAATATTCGTCATGTGTGTCAATTTTTGAAGAGAGGCAGAAAAAGTATCACAAAAACGTAAGTAATACATAAATATAGCCCTGAAATCTTTATGGAGGGGATTGGTTACAGTTTATTTATCCTATTTCGGCTGTTTTTATGTCCTTCTTCCTTTGCGTGTGTATTTATTTTTCCTTGTGAAGATTGTCACTTGAAAAATATTTGCTGAAGTGGTTCATTTTATTCCGTTGAGAGCCATTTTTCCCAGGAAATTTGCTGGCACACGCAAACATTTTTGTGGAGTCGGTTTCTGAGTTGAGCATTTCAATATTTTTTTCTTATCACGTTTTCCTTTTATAACTCCGTATTTACTCTAGCTTTCGAAGAATTTATCAATATCAAAAAATGTCTCTAGGAAATTTTTGTCCGGCGTAACTTTGATATATTTTTACCAGAATTTGTCCATTATTTTGTCTTGAATTGAAAATATTTTTGTGCGTCTTGTGCAACTACTCAACGCTTTCTTTTAAATTCAACGGATCCTGGTTTATCTCTCTAAATTTCGATCTGCTGACAAAAACCCTGTTGGTTCGGTGTAAAATTTTTTTGTTAGAAGTGTTTTAGTAGGAAAAATGATCTTGAGTGGGATTTAGCATCTTTCTTGTGGATAGTGTTAAGCTTTCTCCTGAATGAACCAACGAGTTTTGCAATTCTGTGTAAAACCAGGCTCTCTCATGGCTTCCACCGTGCTCGGGAGTCGGTGGAAATAAAGGCTTAATTCGGTACGTTCCGGCCTTTGTTCTTCCGCCGTGCAATTATCATCCCCTACCTCCCTCTTTGGTTTTTGGGTTTTCACTGTATTATATAGCTACTGGTGATGAGAGACAAGGATTCTTAATTAGGAGAATGAATGGACGGTCACGAAGGGTAAATATACATGGAAAAAAATATTCACGTTCAGTGCCAGAGAGTCTCTTTGGGTGCTAATGGGTGGCTAGTTCCCTTGTCAAATTAAAGTCAGGAGAAGGAAGGAATTAGCAAGTAATTAGCAAGTTTTGTGGATGGATAATTGCCACTTGCCACCGCTACACCCATTTCTTATTAGGCCCGTTGGAGGAATGTCGGAAATGAAAAGGAATATTTTTGGGGGGTTTTAAAAATAGATTTAAATGGGTTTTAACCAAATTTGATTTACACATTGTGGAATTCTCTGTAACTTTTCGGCAAAAAGGGAAAGAGTTGATGGAGACCAAGACGAATCTGCTTGCCATGATTCTTACAAAGAATTCTTGAAATGACGGCAATGCCTGCCTCCAAAAAACCTGGGCAACCATGGTATAGGCTTCGGGAATTATGCAAATGTTGGGAAATTTATGTATGTACATAAATGTAAAAACATTCCTGGATTTTCTGCATTTACACTTTTGTTACAGAAATTCCTCCTCTAAGAAATGGGATTCCCAGGAATTTCTTGCAGAATCTTTGCACATTTGTCACGACTTAATTTAAAAATCACCGGTTTTTTGATGATTTCGGTAGGAAAAGTTCCATAATTTACAAATATGTATTTTTGCTCAAATTGATACCATGTGGACACTTGCCGTAATTTCTTTTAGAGATCCCTTACAATATTATGTACAATACAGTTTGCAATAAAACATTTGCAAAAACTACTGAAAAATATCGAATCCATTAATGCAATATTTAGTATTCGCGTTAATACTTAATACCAAAAACCATTTTCATTAAAGAAATTGAGAGATTCAGTTTTTTAAACTGAATTTCCACTGAATTCTGGTTGTACAAGATACCTAATGAAAACAATTTGGTAGCACAATTGTCTTGATTCGGCTTCCAAGTATCTAATATTCGAATTCGTCTTAATCTTTAAGCATTTAAAAATCCCCCAGAAGATGCCAGACACCAATTTAAGTTTTAATTTAATTTTGTTGCAATTTTGTGTATAAGAAAACATTTGAGCTTTGTTATATTTATATTCCTAAAAAATTGGATAATAATCTCTGTAATCTGCTGGGGAAAATGTGAATATCCCTCGTATAATTTCCACTTCAAAAAAATTTGACATATCTGGAAATGTATAGGTGAGACAAAAGGGAAGCCCGGATTCTCATCGCCCACTAAATATTTAAGAACCTACTTCAGACATGTCTCCCGCCCTAAAGAAAGAAACGCCCGTAAATATTAATTTCCGGAGAAAGTTCATACTCACGCAATTGCCCCAATAAAATGCCCGCTTTTTATTTTCTCTTCCTCACAGGGAAAAAGGAGCACGCCGGGACCTTCCCCGTCCACCCGAAACGGTCACAAAAGGCGCGGAAGCCTTCCAAAAGGAAAAATATTCCTCCGGTTTAGTATTTTTATTATATACCTAAAATAACCTAAAATAAATCCCTTAAAACAATGAAACCCGGGATATTTTTCTCCTCCATCCTCCTCTCCCATGGACTGTTCCTCCTCTTCCTCCTCCTCACCCATTACCTCCCATCCGTGGAAGCCGCCATTAAGATCCTTACCTGGGGTGAAAAATGTGTGGCTCCGGTCCCAGGAGAATATATCCGACCTCAAGATGGGGAATGTGACCTGGGTCGAGGTCTCCTCTGTCAAACCTACACTCAAGGCTCCTACTGCGGCTGTCACATCGGCTCCGTCTTCACGTGGGACAAACAGAGCAAGGAATGCCGCCGGAAGGTCACGGCCGTTTGTGAGTATGACGATTCCGAAGGGGCGGAATGGAAGACGTTAGCCTTCTCCCGCAAATGCCATGACCGGGCCTCATGTCAAAAGGTCAATTGGACGGCCATTACGGGGAAGAGGAATAATGACGACACCCGAATTTGTCTCTGTCGCCCGGGTTTCCAAGCCGCCGAGGATTCCTCGGAATGCCGGGATATGTTCAGTAGTAAGACTTTGTCCGTGGCGTCCACCAAGGACGTGGCTTTCCTCCTATTCCTGATGATGGGCCTTGTTTATATTTGTAGGATAATTTGAGAGGAAAGCAACAATTACAATTGTCTACGAAATAGTTTAAAAAAAATTCCCCACAAGTTTTCTATAGGGGTAACAAGGGGCTCATTAATTTTTTTTTTTTTGTATATACAACAATAGAAAAACGGTAAATCACACCTCCATTTCTTGTGCTATTTAAATCACCAGGGAACAAATTCCTAATCAAAATCCCATAATCGACGTCATGTATGAGATAATTATTAGTGACAATCTTCCTTGTGTTTTTGTTATTTTTTTAAAAATAATTTCCTATATTATGTTTAGAATATTTCCTGGACTCACTAGTCACGTTTGTTTTCAATAATCATTCTAAAACACATTGCGAGACATCACAGCACAGTGAAAAAATGTTAATTAGAAAATCAAGGCAGAAGAAAGTCCCAAATAATTTTTAGGAAGGTAAAACAAAATGTGATTTTGACCTTTTCCCATCACACCACACAATGACATTTAATATTAAGCCTTTCCTTTATTCCAATGAGTTCCGTATAGTAAATAAAACTTCCGATAAAATATTTAATGACAATAGATTATTATTTACGTGAAAAAAATGAACGCCTACCAGTATGTATCCTCTTTTTTTGTACAGAGATGTAGGATTTATAACTTTTGTTTATATTATTTTTGTACCTGACACACAAAAAAAAAAGATAGAAAATGTGTATACCTTTGATTACCTTTTATTTACCAACTTTACTTACTAACCAAGCCAGGACGAGAGAAAGCCATAACCGCCATATGTATCACATAGGAGAGGGTAAAATAGAGCATTTATTTTGACTCTATTTTCACCCCAGTAATTTTACGGGAGTGATTAATACAATTAAAAGTGTATAAATGTATGTGTGTATATTTATGTGAACCCTTTTGGGCCACTATATTGAATGTGTGTGTGGATATGACAGCCCATCAATTTTTCCTGGAGGGGAGAATGATGATAATTGCATATAATTAAGGCGTATTTCACTCATTTGTCTATATGCTCCCCCGTATATATTCCTTCGATGGCTCCGAGTAAGATAAAAAGGGCGGAATGTGGAACGCCCGGGAAAAATGTGGGGAATAGCCTGACAACTTTTTTTTTGGAGTAATTGTACCCACTCATGGCAGCTCCTTTCCCGGAACTTTTTATTTACAATAAAAAATTCCGAGGCGGTTGCCCGCACAAGCAGAAATTCCGGACTTTCTCCATACGCAAAATAATCTGGAAAATTGCTTGGACATTCCTTCGGAATTCCGGAAATAAATGGAACTTGTATGGGCAGATTTTCCATCCAAAGGACAATATCAGGGGAGGTATTTTTAGTGACTTTTAAAGGATTACAGATGGTGTCTTAAGCCAAATTTATGCCTTAGTAAAACCCGGGTAAAAGCCAAGGTCCAAGATACCTTGATTTCGCCCGTTTTTTAAAAATATTCTCACCTCCATGTCATTCCCACCAACAAAAAATCATTCAAGGTCCATCTACATAATTTCCCAATAGGACCAATTACAATATTATTAAATATTACATTATCTTGGGTAAATAAACAAAGCCGTCGAAATAAATTAATTGCCTTTCCTCGATTTCTGTGATTACAAATTACAAATACAGCAATGAAAACGAACTCAAAGAAGCTAATTATTCTCGCTATAGAAATCCCATTGGATAGTATAAAGTTATAGAATTTAAGATTCTCCCATGGGTGGTGGGTGAAATGACCTACCGGGTCAACCATTATACATATACACTGAATGGCGTCCAAGTATGAGTGTTTTTGAAAATAGGAAATATTTTGATAAAATTAATTAGATTTAATTGTAATTAAATTAATTGAAGATATTCCAATTATTATTTATTCCAATAAAACGTCTGGATAATGTATACTGGGAATGACCGAATATAAACTTATTATCACAAGGTCATATCAAGGTCGTGTCAGACCACCAACCAAAAGTACTTTTTTTGTATGTAGGTATAACTAATGTTAATAACTTAATAACTTAATGTTAATACTTAATCATATTTACCAATCGTTATATTTAAGTGCATAGCAGATACCTTTTATTATTATACTAATTGTTATAAGAAGGTATTTTGCCCATAAGGGCGCTCCGTGTAAACAAAGTGATAAAAAAGCCTCTAATTAAGTCCAGGTAAAATATTGAATATAGTCTATAAACATTTAATATGAATAAAGCGGAAAGTGAATGGGGAAAGCATTGCCTTGTGGTTCATGTAAATAAGGCAGTAATATGAAAATGGTATTATTGTTTCGAAATGGAGAAAGCATGTTGTATAAGTTGCAAAAGGAAATGAATTATTACTCACTAATCCCTATGCTAAATCCAGGGCAATTACTTTTGTATTTTGTATGAGCCGTTTAAGTAGCTAAAACTTTAATTAAGATATTAGATGTAACCAATTTTACAGCATCTTCCTAATCGTTTTTTCCATAATTTTTCGGGGGATTACAATAGACAATTGTAAAGGGAACATTACTAATTCAAGTAGTTGTCGAAAATCCACCGGGGACGTAGCAGCTCAAAAGAAAATGTCTTTCGGGTTCTTACAAAAGATAAAAAGGTAATGGCGACAAGAGGGAACAAATATGTAATAGGTGAAAGCACTTAAACATAAAAATTTGAAAAAAGGCTTTTGTATAAACAAATAAAAATTGCATAAAAATATGTAAACAAAAACTGAACTCCATTTTGTCCAGGTGTGAGAAAAGTATTCCACAAAAAAAAAACCTATACACAATAAAATAAATTTACAACAATATTTACATTTTATATGTATTTTCTTGCATATGTTTTAGTCTGAAATTTTGCATCCCGACGTGTGTGTAAGACGTATGTATATACAAGTATTTGTTCATTTAATCACAAAAACAATTTACCTAATTGCAGTACAAAATATATGTATTTGGTCCAATTTCAGAATAAATATGTCCAGAAGCGACAGCCTGCTGGTGCCATGAAGCTCTTGATTGGATAAAAAATAGTGATTAACGATATCTAGCATGAGACAAACGGCTAAATGTGTACAAACGGCTAAATATAATTTTATGCATAATACATATATACATCATACGCATGTGTTCGCAAAAACAAATAAATAAAAATAGGCTGCACTTGAAACGGATTGAAGTGTGCTTGGAAACACAGCAGATTGCCATGTATCTGTACATATTATAAATGGATTAATTTGACTGTGCCAAATTTGCACAGAATTATATGTAAAAAGGGCAATCCGCTTAAATGGTGAGAGGCTGCGAGGGAAATAATCTTTTTGAATGACACGTCCGATGTGATAACCTCGATGTCACGACCTGCTTCTGCCAATCAACCTGGGAAATTTTGCTCTACTGGATGAACCTTGATGCAATCCGCTTTTCTCCCTATCATTTAAATTTTTTATGTACATATAAAAATAAAACATTTTTTTCACGTTTTAATCAATCACTTTTATTGTGCATTCGATAAATAAAGTCTCGCTTCTCTCCATGCAAAGCCGGAAAGCATGGTAAAAAAGCGCCCATATCAATTTGTATGCATAGACAAAGGTTTTCACACAAACAATTGCTACAGGGTTTTATCAGTGGCTCGGTTGTTACATGAGAATTCAGAATTGGCAGCAAGTCAGAAGCAATAAAAACAATTTATTCCATGGAAACGAAAGTGATTTCAATCTCACACAATGGATTTTTTCAACCATCAATTTCCGGCTAATGTGAGGCTTACCATGAAAGACGATTTTGCGGTTTGGAGATTATATTTTTTGCATTACTGAGAAATCGACCAGTTTACATACTTTTTAAGAATTGTTTCGTCAGAAAATTGTAGTGTGATTAAGGCAGATTTACAATAAACAAATTATTATGACAAATAATACGATTCCTCCATCACTTTCCTTTCCCACAACATTATACCTGCCTATATGTATATATGAATAGTGTATGCATGCGAAGATTCGGCGATAATTTGACAGAATATTTGAATTTCCCATACAGCTTTTGTCATCTCAGGAATACAGGATTAACATTTTATTGAAACAAATTATTAGGTCCGAAGGAAATCCGCTTTGCTTTAAAAAAAAACTTGGTTTAAAAAAAATTAATCATATCAGGACAGCACGCATTCACTAGCCACTTAGCAGGATTAACCCTTTTTTCCAATTTTCATAATGGACCAACAAAGTTTTTTCAGAAACATTGCCTCCATATAAGAAATAAAGCCTGTTAGGTTTTTCAAATTTCCCAATTGAAGAAACAGATTACTGAGCAAAGGGCTGGAAATTGGACTGAACAAAAGCACAAAAAACTAGGGCCAATAAATGGTTGAAATGGAAATTATAATTTTGGATAATAGTCTCAAATGCTATGCAAATGATACCAAGTTTTATGCTTTGCCTTGACGTTGGACTTACTGCAGAGATATGCAAACAAATAAATCAGCGCTTATCAAATCTCTACCAGCAGTGTAGACAGATACTAATTATGGTGGACGAGGTGACAAATACATAATATGATTTTACATCATTGTAATTTTAAATCACACAATATGTATACATATTTCACATCCTATTACGACTATCTCTGCTCATTTTTTGATAATGGAACAACCTTTTACCATTTACAAAGTGCAGAGTTGTTTCCAAAAATTATTTTTCCCTTTAAAACGTTTTTTCCCCAAGCGTTTTTCCCATTTTTGCAAAATATGTACATATTGTGGCGAGAAAGTCGGAGCTTTCCTTGTGCATATTACAGATATCATACAGAGTATAAGCACGGGTGGAGCCCTGAACGTGCCGAAGCACACAATTCGTGCTTAATTAGTCAAATGTCAAAGTAAACACTCAGCTGTACCAATACGTGTATATATACGCACGTATGAAGAGTATAATTCCAAAGGGTTAAATCCCTTTTCAAAATGCATATATTTTTATGCAATGAATGTAATCCAGTGTAGTTTTTTGGCCATACTTTTTCGGAAAGTCGTAGGTTGGAAGGAATGCGTTTTCGAATATTTGAATTTTTGAAGGAAAATATCCCCAAAATGTATTTTCTCCAGCAAAATTTTAGTAGGAGAAAAGCATGAGACAAGCAGGAAATGCTTTCCCATCTACAATGAAAAATTTCCCACGGGAACTAAACCATTAGGGGATAACAACTTTCTCGCATGTGCCCATGTCTGTAAATACTTATGTAATTATATTTTTATTTCTCCAGTGCTCTAATATATATATATATATATATATATATATATATATATAATATTATATAGCAAGTGATTTATAATATAAATATAGGGACCGAGCAAATGACAAAAAATATAAAATGCATTGTGCATTAATACAAAAAAAATCAGGTAAATGTATAAACATATTCATTGTTGTTGTTGATTTATTCTTTGCGTTTATTCTTAATTCAGGAACGACTGAAGATAGTTGTCTATATTAACATTGATTTGTATGAAATTTTATATGGCAAATTGACAACTCTAAGGCAATAATATCCCATTATACGTGTATACACACACACAATGATTATCTCTGAGCACCACAATGGCGAAGTATACCTCTATTTTCTGTTGTATGTATGCATATGACTGGGAAAATCCCATTTTTAACACAATTGTTGCGGCAATGGTGTTCCGTCTAACCCCGCCAAAATGTTGCGAACGGTGAGGGTAGCCATTTCCGTCCGAGTTTGTAGAGTTGCCGAGCCCAGATGAGGAACGACGACTGGATGAAAGTAAGTTCAATTTAATTAGAATGTACAATCATGATGATCAAAAGCATGAAAGCACACCGAAGTAATTGTTACAGTAATCTTAAGGCATACTTATGTATACATTCAGTAATAAAAAAAAAAGAAATTAAAATAGTGTCTGCAATTACCGCAATTTTTGAGCTTGGTTAATTCATGGTCTGTGGGCAATGGCTCGGGTGTCATCACGTCCAAGCCAGCCGCCCAGATCTTGTTCGCCTTCAGCGCCGCAATCAAGTCCTCTTGTTGAACAACACCTGTTCAAAAATTCCCATTGCATTAAAATCAGCGGAAATACAACTTATTTCCATAAATAAATGCCAACAAAAATAGAAATAGTTCCAGGACGGTTTTGAAGCACTTTTCATGATGGATTGTGCACTTTTTCCTGAAGCTATCTAGGAATCCTAGGAATTCGGGACTTTATTCTTTTGTTTCAATTTTTAATGTCAGAGTTCGGGAGTAAAATATATTGCTCATCAAGGAAAGGGACGTCGTTGGACATTGAATTACCTCCACGACTAGAATTCACAAAAACGGCGTTGGGCTTCATCAAGTCAAAGGCTCTGGCATTGAACAGCTCCTTCGTCTCGGAATTGAGAGCGCAGGTGACGATGATGAAATCAGATTCTTTCATGAGGGTGTCGAAATCCACAAATTCCGCATTAGTTACTGGAAAATAGTAAAAACAAATTATTAATCCAAGTTTCACCGTCCTCCCAACTATCCCAGATAAACCTTTCAAATTCATGCACGTGCATAATTGTTAGTAATTGTTTACATTTTTCTATTCAGTTCCATATTATTATTAAAAACTATTACCATCGTCCTTTTTCGTGCGTCCAGAATACAGAAATTTGGCTGGACGGAAAGGAACTAACCTTTCCAGGACAGCTTGGCCGATTCTGCCCAAGCCATAAATCCCCACAGTGGATCCGGCCAGACCCTGACCACACATCCAAACGGGACCCCACGCATTTTTGAACCAGCCACCACTGTTATAAAGAATTATTAATTTCCTTTAATTAATTATATACATAATTATACAAAATTATAACTGGTGAGCCATTAAGATGAGCAACGTCAAAAGCTTTCATTATAGTGCAACATTTTTTGGAGAATACGTATACAATACAAATACACAATATTGTTAAAAAGAAATTAATTAATTATTAATTAATTTAATTTAGTTGAATAAATTAAAACTGATTTGGGCAGTTTTGAAATGCTAATTGTGAAAATTAACCAATTAATTACTTACAAAGACTTACTTCAAGAGTTCTTCGCGCCCTTCAAACAATCTCCGGGAAGTTGCCAAAAGAACTGCGAGCGTCAATTCCGCCGTGGTGTCCGTGAGAACTCCTGGAGTATTTCCCAACTTGACCCCGGCGGCCTTGACCGCCTCTAAATCCACGTGATCGTAGCCCACTGACATGGTCCCAATGACCTTCAACTGTGGCCCGGCGGCCTTGAGCAATTCCTCGTCAATCTTGTCCGTGATCATGCAATAAATCCCATCAACCCCTTTGACCTTCTCCAAAGTGTACTCCCGCGGCGCCGGGCAGGACTCGTTCCACAGGATTAGATCACATCTGTACACATACAATGATGCCACCAGCAAATTTTTACAACTAATGCGGATAGAATTTAGTTTATATATATTTTTTAAAATTAAAAGATTTTATTTAAGTGAATTACAAAGCAGAGTCAAGACGTACTTTTCATTCAGCATATCCAATGCAATTTGGGGGATATCCGGTCTGGACACGTACACCTTTGGCCGGCTCATCTTGCTGGGACTGGAAGTAGTGAAAAATTTCTTATTGGAAAAATGAGAAGAGAAAAATCCGGGGAATCCTCCAGGAATTAAAATTTGTTCTTTCCAGTTGAAGATAGTTCCAGGAGATTTTTCTGGAAAAACACTACGAACAAAAACCTTCCTACTACAAACACTGGCCGATCTACAAAATAATAATGGCATGCTAATGCCCCGGTATGCTTTATATTATCTGTCTACTAAATAACACGAGAAGTTGCTGTCGTCCAGCCAGAATTTACAACTTATCGTGATTCTCCATAAATGTATATATATATTCCAGATTCCAGATGCACACGCAGACAGATACTTCTTAGCAAGAAAAAAGTCACCATGACCTTGAGGTTATCTTTGAGCGGGTGAACATCGCGTGTTATAAAACGGAACGTTTTCGATTCTTCTTTTAAGTGATTATAGAATGCTACAAATTATGCGGTATTTAAAAAGCCAAATAAAGCGAGAAAGTTTGCTTTTATATAGAGTAATAAAAATACTGTCAGCCTCAAGGACCAGGATCAAATGAAAATCTGGTGCTTATAAGTCCAAAAAGTCCCGGGCATTTGGGAAATTATCGGGTCTTGAGTAGCCCCGAATAAGAAATGTGAATGGACCTATTTTTTTTACTTGAGGACACACTTTTACTACAAGCAATGGATAGGTACCTGATGTAAAGATCCAAAGGCTGCCCAAGTAATCGTTTGGAAGTGCAAAGCGTAAATTTTCAATGAACATGCAAAAGAAAGCCAAAGTGCAGCCGAAATTATTAAAATTTGCCGAAAATAAATGAGTTTCTAACAAGGTAAATTTTTTCTCTCCGAGTCAAAAATCAGAATAATTTTATAATTACAGACGTCAATTCTCAGTGGGCATTTTTTGTTTGGATTGCGAATGTGCATAGACGTACATATATACACACATATACATGCCTTTATGCACCTATATGCACTATGCATAGGTATACCTACCTACATGTTTTTTGTAATGCAATCGCAACAACGTCGAATTATAAAATCGCGTTCCCACGAATAAGTGTAACAAAAATTTCGTATTTTTTTATAATACTTTTTTTTATTATTGGTTATTAATACTTTGGATTCCCGAGACACCAACGGTGACACCTGGATTTGTTGCCTTTTTAAAGCATTTTCGCTATTTTTATCTGTGTTGAACAATGATAGGTATAGGATAAAAATAGGGCAAAATGTAATCATGAGGTGTAAACGCCGTCATTTAACCATTCCCACAAATAAGCATGACATGATTATAAGCCGTCACATATCAATACGTGTGTTTCTAAATAATTAATATAATATGTTATGTATTTTAATTATTGATTTTGAGAATGGGAGACATTTCCGTGATGTATTTACTTGTGCGAAGACTTTCTGACATTATTTAAGTATAGGACATATTCCATCTGTTTGACTATCAGGCTATTACTGCTCTACTACGCCAACATAGTAAACAATCACCCGCTTAAACGAAATTTACCATGAAAGAGGAAAGAAGAATTAAATTCTTTGACAGAACCATTTGTCGCGCTGTATCCGCCACATCTATATATATGTATTTATAAATTATAAATGATAAAACCAATACCATAAACCATAGCCGAACCTTTCTATAGCACCATGTAACTGTCATACAATAAACTAAGAATCATCTAAGGTTTCTTCAACCGAGGCAGTTTTAGGGTCAAATTTGTTTTTAATCGAAACAAACTGGAATCACAGAGTAAGGGAGAACTGGCGAGATAGCTTCAATGTCCAGAGCAGTGGCCATGCAGTCCCCGGCTTCAGCGCATTCTCCCAAGGCTTCAAGGACCTTTCCCAATTTGTACCTGCGTCAATTTTTGTAGTTTTAGGAGTGGAAACATCAGTAAATCACAACAACATTATTTGTTTGTGTTTAATAAAGATCACTAGTTTTGAAGGATATAGGGTTTATATTTCTCACCAAGTATGATGATCGTAGGGATCAAGTCGGAGAGCATCTTGCAGCGTTTTTTCAGCTAAACGATGAGAGCCGAAATAATGCTGCATTAAAGCTAAACTTTGAAGCGCTTTGGAATGTGTAGGCCGAACTGCAACAGCGCTTTCATAAAATACTCGGGCTTCGCCGAAATCCTCGTGATACTCAGCAATTTGTCCTCGCTAGTTACAATTTTATAATTACATTTTTTGAATGACTTTGAAGGAGAATGCTTGATATACATATTGCGTCTCTATTTAATGAACCAAATATTTACTGACCACATAAAGAACGTCTTGATGAGCAGCAGAAATCTGAGCGGCTTCTTCAATAGAAGACAAAGCTTGGTCAGGTCTGTCAAGTTTCAGATACAATTCTGCTAACATCACCCAAATATTGATCTGAGCGGCCCATGCCAATTCTCCTGTTCCTGATTGAGCCATGGACCCCTGCAACAATGAAAATAAATCTTTAATTTCAATAACATAAAAAATTATACAGCTTAGTTCCTGTGATAAAACGATAGAAGTACTGCTTACGTGAATACTAATAGAGGAAGCTATTTCAGACAACGCAGCATCAACCCGAAATCCAGTGTTTAAGGTACCGGTATTTGTCGAGGATCCTGTCATCGAAGGCGCTCGGAAAGAAGCAATGGCTATATATAAAGAGAAACTCTGTTTTAGTTACCATTTCATATATATATGTTATTAGTTATTATTTTTAAACAGGAACAACCTTACAAGCAGAAACACAAATGTCAACTCACAAATTGTTTCTCTATCCGTAGGTGAAGGAAGATGCAGCGTCCCACCAGCAGCTCTAGAGTCTGGACTCTCACTTCTCGTAGCTGCTACATCATCAAACAAATTCTTCCAAATGACCAGCATTTGCTTCAGCGTTAGTAGTGCAGCCTACAATAATTTTGTTGATTAACAACATTATCCATATTAATGTCTGCAGGCAATGTTTGTAGTAGTCTTTATCTCATGACGTATTAAATCAATTGAGCTTACTTCTGGCCCTAGAACGTATTCTTCCAGTGCTGCTTTCATTTGTAACAAACCAAGATGATCAGGATATTCATCTAACGCTTCCTCCGTAACTGACAAAGCATCGGCGTAGTTCTTCTGGGCAGATAACAGCAAAATAATGAGCTGTAATGTTGGCAGATGGAATGGGTAAGCCCGTAAGCATCTCACGGAGTGAGCAAAAGCTTCTTGTAGATTTCTTGACCAGGCATGAACTCTCCCCAACCAGTGCAAGGTAAGATGATCCATTGCATCCATTTCCGTAGCTCTGCAACGGTTTTTTATATAGAAAAAGAACATTAGATGTATCAACGTACTAATTATTAATTATATTAGTAACCTCGCACTCCTTACTTTTGGAGTAAAGCTATAGCCGAGTCCAAATCCTCCAGCCTTTGCTGATGCATATGTTTCTCAAAGGACATCAAAAATGTTCCTACACCTTCATATAGATACACTCTTTGCAGCATTTTTTGAGCTCCTGCAAGTTCTTTCCCCTTTGCTTGAGCAATGAGTCGGAGACCTTCAGCTACCTACAAAATGAACAAACAGTATCATAGATATTTAAGTATACGTGAAGTATGCACAATGGAAATAACGACACACAGTTAACGAAGTCCCAGTGCCTGAGCGTACCTCGTAGCGAGAAAATAACTGCTGAGTCCCCAACAACAACAAAGGTGTGGGTTGCGGAGAGAGCTTCGCCGCTTCCATAATTGTGTGAGTACTTTTCCTTGTATTTACATTAGCAGCCTGAAATGTTAGCGCATATTGAGACCAAATGTGGGGCTCCTCAAAGGAAAATTTTAAGGCGCGTTCAAAGCACTAAAACAAAAGGCAGACAAAAAATGATGTACCCCGAAAATTAATGACCTTATACTTATAAGTTAACAAGTTACATAATTCAAAGAATATTCTAAATTCGAAAACATACTTCATTAGGTAAAGTAAATTTGCCCCATCTTCCCGACGCTAAAGTGAGTAAATCAAACACGGCGGCGGCATTCAGATTGGCCAATTTTCTGGCTTTTGCGAATTCTGGAGCTTGATTAAGAACACCATCGCGGACGACCACAGTTTCACTGTTCATTACAAAAAATATTCAGTTTTTTAACTTCCAACGTTGTTAGGAGGTGAGCATACTGTTAAATATCTACTTGAGTCTGATACACGTAACCACTGAAGTAATCTTATGCTTTAGCTAACTCGATTACCTCAACATTACTACAAGGAACACGTCCTCCCACATATTATGCGGATTAAACAAACTGGCTCCTGCGTAATGTTTCGATTTGCAGTTGACTTCCGTCGCTGGAGCTGTTGACTGAAACCAGCGATGCCTCAGCAAAACTTCCGCCAATCGGCGATACAGGAGAAGTCGTATGGAAGAAAAGGCAGTGGTTTCGCAAGAACGAAGGAGCCACTGGAAGCGCTTCACAGCTTCATCAACCTGGTTATCTTCCAGTAAGATAAGGGGACCTCGCCGAATTGCGTAATCGATTAAAGCATTCGTTCGTTTTTTCTCAAACGCTGGTGGATGCGGAGATTGACTCACTACTGTAAAAAATTGATGTTTTAACAAATTTTGATAGTCAATCAAGCGGCTCTTTTGGCTTATCAAAACTCTATAAAAATGTTTGCTAACAAGATTGTTACAAACCTGGCGTTGTGCCAGTATTAGCAGAGGCCACATTAGCTGCGTATTTCTCTTGATTCTGGAAGTAAGCAATGGCCAAGTCGGCTGCCTTGTAAAAATATTTAAGGATTTCCTGCTTCCTTTCCGCATCATTCATCCCTGCACTTCCCCGCCAAGATCTACCGACCTAAAAATGGAAGCATCAAACAGGGAGAACAAACTAAGCATAATCACGAGATTATAGTTTATTTTTATATCAATGTGTTAATGTTCGAAAAAACCGACCTTCTCCAAGCAGAATGCTTTCACAGCATAAGCTTCAGCCATGAGTTGCAAATTACGAACAGTATTGGCCACGGGCTCAATATTTTCGAATCGTGATTTATTAAGTTCTTCCAATGCCTCTTCATACAGTCCTGATGCATAATAGATTTTTGCTACAAGGATTAGTGCATCCGTCTTTAAACCGGACTGTAAAAAATAAAATAAGTAAAACAGCAGGCTAGTAATTTCAACCCTGCGTAACCTCAAATTCTGACAATTAGGGAATTGCAAAACTGTTTTTACCTGTTCCGTAGACTGATTCAAGCAGAGTAAAATAGCTTTTTTAGTATCTAGCAAAGCAGATTTTGCTTTTGTGATATGTTTCTCGGCGGGTTGATGCTCTTCTAACCACATTTCCAATTTTGCTTCAGCATACAAGAAATTCATTAAAGTATCCGAACTGGCACTACCCACTTTCGCTTTGTTCGCATCTAACGCCTCAGTGACCTTCCTCCAATCACCCAATTCCCGTCCTTTCTCCACCTCATTCTCTGACCTTACGGCTGGCACTGCCACGCTTCGTCCTGGCTTCGACATGATTTGATCTGAAAAATCAATTAATACACATAAATTCCGGCAAACAATGTGACTAAAAAATTAAATCACAGCGTTCGTCTTCTGTCCTTCCTATAATCAATCCGTGATCCGTCTTCTCAGCACAGTCAAACTAAGACTAAGAAATACTAATAGGCTAAAATACTGATGCTTTACTGATAAAAAATGATGTTAGGAAATTAGTGTTATAGTGTTAGTGCAAAATGCAACCACTGTTGCGTTTACCATTGCTACCTCTCCAGATGAGATAAGATTTAGCCAAAAAGTTGCAGTTCGAGAAGCACGAACGATTAACTAAAAATATCTACAAACTACTCCTGCCTACCCACATATTTCTCCGTGTAAATGGTCATATTCAACAGAAAAACAAATACTTTGTTTTACCGGAATTAAAACTAACGAGTTTAAACGTTACCTGTTAATATAAAATATAAAGTGACGATGCTACGTTTTAATGGTCAATTTTCGTTTGTTGCCAAATCCATATGTAATACTTCCTCCCACGATTTCCCAACTCAGTCAGGGTCAAGTTATAACAAGTTTTTTTTTAACTCTTCCACCTGAAAAACAATAACCGCAAGGTTAAATTGCAACCACCAATTACCAACACTAAATGATATATTGCATATTATTACAATTATTAATACAGCTTGGAAGAAATCAATTGTGGATTTTTACCTCATTCTAACAATAAACTCGAAGCTACTGACTTCCCGTACGTCCCCCTGGGGAATACGAGGTCAAATGTCACGTTTACGCAGTTTGGGTGTGCATGGGAATGTCAGAAAAAAAAATTAGGTCAACTCTTCAGTTGCGCAAAAATTCGTAAGAGGAGAAAAACTTCACAATTTTGGTTTGAGGAGTGATAATTCAAAATTTCGCGCGGAAATGTCGTCGGAGAAAAAAAAAAGAATATGGGAATTTTGAACGCGAGAAAAAGCAAGCAGTATATCAGTATCAGTATATGTAAATTTTTCATCTTTTTTCTTGTCAATTCTTTTTTCAATCAAAAAGTTCTTTCAGTCTGCCTGAAATGACTTGAATTTTGAGGTAAAAACCATTTTTATTTATACCTCGAGTCCTCGAGTCTGTAATAAACTGACCTTCAGGAAAGTCGAAGTGAGCGGATAAATTAACCAATTTTCCGGACAAGGGTCACCCCACAAGAGAGCTCTCGTTGAACTGAGGTAAAATTTTGTGTTCGCAGAAAGTCCACAAGTGTTTTGCACAGGTCTATATTACATTAAGAATAAGAACGTTAACTAAACTGATTTTTGCTGATATCATTACAACTAAAATTCCAACATGATATTAATTAAATTATGGTTGCGGGTTGATAATTGATTATTAATTGATTGTATATTGTATGTCTAGGTATAGGTGCGTCTGATTTTTTCATTTAAAATCATTGTCATTAACACGTTAGCTTATCGATACCGAAAATTGTATTGGACGAGAGACGATCTTAAAATGGTAGGCTTAACTATTAATTATTGAAAGCATATGTATACAAGTCCAACAATTTCTCTAACGGAAGCAATCATTCAGTTTAGAATTTTTACAGCCATTTGATGTAAGTATATGGAAAATGTACAACGCAACGCATCAACACGACTTTTGATAATAAAATTGTATTCTAAACCCTGGGAAATTGTTAATGTTTTTAGATGGCGTCCTATCAAATCTATCGAAACACGACGCTGGGGACCACGTTGCAGGAGAGCCTGGACGAGATGATCCAGTACAATCAGATCACACCGGCGCTGGCAAACAAGATTTACCTCCAATTTGACAGATCCATGAGTCATGCTTTGGCAAACAAGGTTAAATCCAGGGTCAGCTTCAAGGCCTCCAAATTGGGCATGTACCGCTTCTGCGACAACGTCTGGACCTGGATCCTCAATGAGGTGGAGTTCAAAGATGTGAATGAAATAGCCAAGGTCGAGAAGGTCAAGATCGTGGCTTGTGACGGGAAAGGCGGTACCACGGTGGCCCTGCCAGGACGGGATGATAATTAGAATTATTACTACATGGAAAATGATATCATGTATTAGTTTTAAGTCGACTATTCTTTTTTAAAAGCAGATATGTCCGTTTTAAGTTTTACCATTATTTAACACTCAGCTGATTTTTTCTTTAGTAATTGTACAAGTTCCTAAGTACAGGTCTTGATTTACAAAGTTTTTTCTGTATGGATATGTTATGTATATAACATTTAAAATATCTTGTTAAGTTGGGTGCACGTTATACTTATAATTATAATATATGTACTTGCAGCAAAGAATCAATGTCGTGTTTCCTGTGCATAATACTAGCTATAATAATAGCGATTGTGAATATTCTCACTGAACTACAATCTACAATGTTAATTTATACAACTTGGATATTGAATGAGCAATTACACGTAGATTAGTATGGATTGTATGAATGTATTGCTTAAAATTAAAATATGCGAAATTAAAAAAAAAAAAAAACTGTTGTACAGTGTTTACTTCTTGAAAACAGCGATTTTGATTTTGAATTGTTACTTAACGTTAATAGTTAATGTCGAACTGGAACTGCCATTCATATAGTTCATATTTTTCTATTTTTCATACCTTTGTATATGCGAAAAACGACTGTTTTGACTAACGCAATGCAGTCAGTTAAATAATTACGGCCCGAAATGAAAGCTTCATTGCATGTTCATATTTACATGTGTTACTAATTTACTAATTATTAATTAATTAATCCATTTGTACTGTACTACCACCTCTGTGCTCTGTCCTTTAAAAAGTCAGCCTAAAGTCAAAGGCTGAGATGAATTCAGCCTTCGTTGTATAAATCCAGCGTAATAAAATGCTGCGACTGAAGAATTTGTGGATGGCGCCTGGCTTTAAATTTGTATACGAATAAAAAAATAAAAATAAAAGCAGCAACAGCAAAACAGCAAGCAAAAAGAGAAACAGAAAGAGAAGGGCTTCGAAAAAGCAAAAAAGCCGGATAAAAGCCGCTCGCCGCTCGCCTTTCGTAGAGCTTGTGCTTCAGTTTCAGTCTTCGTCTTCGTCTTCAGTTATAGTTTTTACGATTTTTAGCCAAACACAGCCGATTGCCGATGTTCCATCATCCATCCTCCGTCGTTCAGCAAAAACAAAAATAATAAAATACTGATGAAATCAAAATTTGCTTCATATTCGTAAAACTGGATTTGTGATTTCATTATTCGAAATTAATAATTGTGGAACTTATTGATTTGTGGTTAACCTTTGCCATTAGTTTGAAATATACGTAACGTTGCGGGTGCAGCACGAAAGTTTTTCAAATATTTTCAAGTGTTCTAACTCGTTTAGTTTTTTTTTTTGAAAGTTTACGCGTGATTTTGCAGTATTACTCAATTTTGGGTTTCGTAAACTGTGTATCAGTAAAGTATTTGACAGCATGGAGACTATTTTGGAGCAGCAGAGAAGATCGCATGAGGAGAGGGAAAGGTGTATCGATGCAATGGTGAAAGAATTTGTGGCAAAGAAAACTTCTGTAAGATTTGACATTTAAAAACTTTCATTACCATTAAATTAATTAACAATAATTCTAGTTCACTCAAGTTAACTTAAGAGGAGCTAAGCCATGAGGTTGCCTCGTTGGCTCCTGTTTTTCGTTTTGACTCATGATTGAAGATGTTGATTTGTACTGTTATTTTCAGCACAGAGACAGTATCAATTCGGAACATCGAACCAAGATGCTATTGGATGTAAGTCTTATTATTCCTAAATATTTGGTGACGATGAAAATGCAACAGCTTTGGGTTGGGGATGAAATTGGTTTTTGAACTCTTTGTTTAGCGATACGTGGATTGTACGGAAAGCTTGAAAGAAATGTACGAAGATGCGGATGGGCAGAGGAAAGAAGAGATTCAGTCATTGTCAGGACCGAATGAGTTCGTGGAATTCTACAATCGTCTGAAGGGCGTAAAAGAATTTTATCGGAAACATCCAGCTGAGATTTCGGTTCCAATGTCCGTGGAATTTGAGGAGTACACCAAAATGCGAGAGACCAATAATGAAGAGTACATGAATCTAGTGGAGTTCAAAGATGAGGAGGGTTATGGGAAATATTTGGATTTACATCAACACCATGAACGATATCTGAACTTGAAAGGGATTGAAAAAGTGGACTATATTATGTACCTTATGATTTTTGATCGTTTATACGAAATCCCAAAGGATAAGAAAGGAGCTACGTACCGTCAGTATTTAGAACAACTACTGGAGTATTTGTACGAGTTCTTAACTCGCATTAAACCCCTGACAGATTTCGATGCCATCCTAGCGGATGTACAAAAAGAATTTCTTCAGCTCTGGGAAAGCGGGCAATTTCCCGGTTGGCCGGTAAGATGCTTGTTTTCTTGTTTTGCTTACTATACAGAGAAATAATTATTCTAGAATTTGACGACATACTACGACTTGAACCTTCCTTTCATTCATTATATGTATGTATTAAAACAATTCTGTTCCTACAGAAAGACACTCACGCCGGGGCACTGGCCCACACGGGGGCTCATCTTGATCTTTCTGCCTTTAATTCATGGGAGGACCTATCATCACTAGGACTTGATCGTTTGAAATCTGCTTTAATAGCCCTTGGTCTGAAATGTGGCGGGTATGAGTTAATATTTACGATATTCTATAGAATTATCCTAAATATAGTTAATTCAACAAGTGAAGTGAAGTATAGTATAGTATTTATTAAGTACTGACCAGTGAGTATATGCCTGTGGTTTGATGCCTTTGTCATTGTTTCTAGAACTCTGGAAGATCGCGCTAAAAGGCTCTTTTCTACAAAAGGGAAAGCTTTAGATGAACTAGATCCATCTATTTTTGCAAAAACAAAACCAGGGAAATCTGGGCTGGGTGTCAAGGGTCGTGAGGATGATAAAAGTCGAGAGGTAGCCATGTTGGAAGCACAAATTTACAGGTGAGCACAAATATTCAGCATGTTGACAGACATGTGTGAATGTGTCATGTTATTTTTTATTACAATAATAAAATGGTAATTTCATTTTTTTTACTTATCCGCTAACTTAACTTCTAATGCTTTAAAACAGATTCACAGAATTGCTGTCTGAGCAAAGGGCAGCGACAAAGGAAAATGTAACGCGAAAACAGGCACGAACAGCTGGGGAAAACGAAGAATCAGATGAGGATGATCACCAAAGCGAATCTGAGGATGAAGACGATGACGACATTCCCTATAATCCGAAAAACCTACCCCTGGGTTGGGATGGTAAGCCTATACCGTACTGGTTATATAAACTCCATGGGCTCAATATAAGCTACAATTGTGAAATCTGTGGTAATTTCACTTATAAGGGACCGAAGGCCTTTCAACGGCATTTTGCGGTACGTTTTCTCATTTACTTTTTGATGAATCAATGTTGCGCATCGTTTTTGAGGTTCTTAAATTATTGCATGCTCTTTTAGGAATGGCGACATGCTCACGGGATGAGGTGTTTAGGAATTCCAAACACAGCCCACTTCGCAAACGTTACTCAAATTGAGGACGCACTTCAGTGTAAGTTTTGATGTCTTGGCCTTTTTCAACTTTTAAGTCTAGTTTTAAAATAATTTTCTCTCACAAGTGAATTAAGATTCTATTAACATATGTCCACACTAACCTCTCCACAATGACCTATGTAGTTAAGAGGAATGATTAATGACTAATTGTTATTATTATCATTACATATTTTGGGTCTTAATGAGCTGGATGGAATGATCTTTACCTGTGTGCATTTATTTACATTACGTATATTGTAGTGTGGGAAAAATTGAAAGGCGAGAAGACTGCCGAACGGTGGACAGCCGATCAAGAGGAAGAGTTTGAAGATTCAATGGGAAACGTTGTTAACAAAAAGACCTTTGACGACTTGAAGCGTCAGGGTTTGCTGTAGTAGAACAGGAAACCATAAGCAAGATATCAGTGTTTTTTTATTTTTACTATCTTCTGGCATGTTTTTTTGTAAAAAAAGCGTAATAAAATTAAACAATATGTTAATATGTACATGTAATGTTCTAATTTCTGTCTCCATCGATTATGCTGCCAGGAAAATTGTGTTAGTCTTTCAAAGCGCCAGTTCATGGTTAAGTATAGGTACACCGTAATAACAAATATCGTAAGACTTTTCCAGGAATAAAAGTTCACAAATTTTATTAATACCGTTGCAAAATTATCGTATGTAATCATATGTATGTGTTTGTAACGCATCATCGCAGGATCGCAGCGTATGTCATATAACTACTGTTGGCTGCAAGCTGCAACTAATATGAATAATAATGTACACATATATGACATTATTCAGAAACAATTGCATGTAATTCAGTGGAAAACTAATATTATTTAATTTATAATATAAACATTGAATGTTAACGTCTAGTAAACAGGAAACAATGCTCCACCATTTTTCATACACAGTTGTTATGTTAATTTTGTGATGGCCAAAACTAACGTTCGTACAGTAAAATACCAGAAAACAGACGCTTTATATCTATGTATGTATATCGACAGTTGCTAAAAACAATTTATCATTTTACTTACCCTACAGACTGACAACGATAATAAACTTTTAAATCAAGTAGCCCAGTATGTATATATGTATGTATATCATACGTACAATTAGTTTACTATTTGCGATTTGAACAAGACACCAAAATAAAACTTGATACTTTTAACGTCATGTGTGATGTAATATAACGTGTTCATTTAACGCTAAGCAGCAGACACCTTTGATTTTTTCAATTAGCAAATACAGATTTTAAAATACGATAGAGTAGAAGAGGCGACATAAAAGTTCCACTATTTTTCTATTATAGTAACTGTAACTATACTTTATGTATGTAATATGCACATATAAAATTCTAGTCTTCATGCTCAAGGCTTCAGGGTTTACATAAGAACTTGCTGTAGTGGTGCGGAAATTTTCTTCAAAGACACACAACTAATAGTCCATAAAAGGACCTTGAAATGTGAGCTTTCTTTCTAACCGGTCTCCGACTAAATCCTTTTCCACGAATAAAACATCTCCAGTGGCTTGTTAAACCGCCAGTATTTCTCGCATACTTGTGACAACGTTTGGTTTTGGGGAATTGTGCTGAAACTACTACCAGTACTATTCACGTAAATAGTACAATTGTGCAGAGGAGAAGTACCTGAATCCGAATCCAAGGCCAAGCGCATCCCCAAATACTTCGCAAGATGCTCCACCTGTTTTTATAAAATACAAGCACAATTGTATTTTCAAACTGAACAACTTATCGGCAAGGCCGTTTCGGCTACAAAATCGGTTACTTACAGATGCATTAGCTGTGGTTTTAATAAATCTTGTTTGGTTGTGTGCTCCATGAGAGCTCCCAGACATCATGTCGGGGTGGGGTTTGAACACCAGCTCTACTTCCGTGATTTCCTCTGAGATACCAGAAGTATTAGAGGAATCCCCAGCTGAATCTGCCACACTCTTTGCAGGACTGGGCATATGGCTGGGATTGGAACTACTAGCTCCTGGTAGGAACAAGTTATTTGTATTATTTCCTTGGTGATGATGGGATGCAGAAGGAAGCGGTTGACTGGGTTGACCATTAACCACTGGTGACGACGCTGAGGTATGGTTTGCGTGATTTACTACACCGCCTGAATTACTGACACCTCCAACGGGAGCTGCCGCTGCATTCCCATCAGGAGTCGCCGCAATTCCGTCTTGTGCATCATTAATACTGGTCACCGCATTTTTGCCAGCCAATTTCCCTTGTACTTTACGAAGTTGAGACTGTGCCTTCATGCCTTCCTCAATGGAAGAGGCAAGAGCGAGTTGGTTATGAGATTTCGACAGTAGTGCCATGGCCTTCTTTTGCTGCGCTTCATATTCATCCCTGCAAAAAAATAATTCGAAACCATTTATAAAAGGTTCAGGATTTCGGTTACACTGCATGAGGCAGGAAATCTGACACACATTGCCAAACAATATACAGAAACAACACTAGCGGCTTTACCAATTTCCCTTACCATAATAGCAATTTCCCTGGGAATCCCGTAGTTTTAAAACACATTGAAAATATAAGTGCTGTACTAATTTACAACATAAGCTTAAGAACACCAAAACGTATAGAACTTACCTCGACGGATAAATTTTAGATATAAGCATATCAAAGTTAGGGTCAGGTCGAAGAGAACGCTTGGAAACTAACTTCTTGCGGCAAGTTGGACATTCCTTGTTCCCAGACCTCAATGCGGTGATAATGCAATCGGCACAAAATCGGTGTAGGCATTCTACAAAACCAAGACAGTCATGTATATACGAAAAATCACGGCATAAATCAATTCAAGTAGATTGAAGAATGAATACTACAAAAAATGCAGGACGAACACTTAAGCCTCTATTAGCTCTGAAAGAAAAATTTGTCCATAAATCATTACAAACACCAAAAACGGCGAGGGAAATCATTAAGACCCACCTTTAGTTGTCATAGTCTGATGGAGCATATCCAAACAGATTGGGCACATGAGTTCAGAATGAAGGGCACGTGGTGATACTGCGATTTCGGACCCATCCGTTAAAGCCTCCTGAGGAGTCCGGTGGAGCTCGTAATCGGACAATTCCCATGACTTACTCGTCCCAGTCTGTCCAGCATTATTTGTCACCGGACCGGTGGCTGTATTGCTACTGTTCACTGCTTGTGTTGAATTCGACTGTGAATCAGCAAACCAAAACACACCAATGAAACAAAAATCAAATTAGACTATTTCGAAAACCAGACGTGTATATACTTCCATCATTGACACAAAACACGAAGCACACGCAATTCTACGCAGAGTTAACAAACATCAACATTTCGCAGATTCCAGAAATTTACAAACATTTTACGAATATTCCTACTGAAAACACTTCGTTGCAAAAAGGGACGACAGTAAAGTCAGAATTCACATCAAAATAATAATAAAAAAATTACCCCGGCCATCGGCATGTCCAAAGGCTTTACACAATCCCTGAACAAATGTTCGTAGAATCTATAGATTATATTGTGGTTTGGCGTTGACGTATTTTAGTTATGAAAAACGGAAGTGTTGTGTATCGTTTAACATAGACAGTTTTGGACACTACCAAACTTCAAACTGAAAACACTGTCACAAAATGTAAAAGTTCTTCACTATTTATTGTACATTTGGAGTACAAGGTCAAAAAAGAGGTCACTTCAAACACAGGGAGATTGACCTCAGATCGAATAGTAAAATTTGTTGTTTTAACAACAATTACTGCCTGGTTTAATCATACTTTTTTGCAAATATTTTGAGGTGAGCTGTTTATTTGTATTGTTGTTTTTTCTATAGAAAAGGACGTCCGACATTGTTTTCAAATGCGCAGAGCGAAAGAGCTCCAAGCTGGCGTAAGATGGACAGGTGATATATTGGGATACACCGTCGGTGGGAATTTTTGAATAGTTTTTCGTGGGAAATTCCTACTCCTACCTCCTAGCCTCTTACCATGTTTGCCGTTTGCCGATTTGTGGATTCGGGATTCGCCATTTCTGCGCGTTGTTCGATTTGGAAAGTCAGTGCAAAAAAAAAAAAAAAAACGGTAAAAAAACGACAAAAAGCAAAACCATTTCGGCAAACAAAACCGTATTATGTACCTAATATATATATATATATACTTACATATAGTATGCAAACAATTAAATCATACGTAAACAGCAACTTGTAGCAGAATTTAATCTCCATATTAGTGCGTTAGCATTTAAAACATTAATATTAATATCATTGGCATGAAAGTTTTAAGTATAAACAGTTATTAGTTTATTAGTTATTATAAATGCAGTTAAGTTCGTCGCTTCAGCCGAATATTACTAAAGACATTTGTTGATTACACGTGCGTTAATTGGTTTACATTTTTACATTTTCACCGGTAAGTACGTCTTACGTTCTTACTTTGTCCTTTATACAAGTAAAACATACAGAAGTGTATAGAAATGTTTTTTACATGGTAGTTAATCACAAGTTAACAGAAAAATGGGTAAAATTTGTTTATTAGAGATAAAAGTTGTAATTAAATGAAAATGTCGCAGTCACAAGTTGCTTTTGGTTTTTAATAGTTACTGAACTCTCATTAACGATTTATTTTTCAATGTTTACAGGTGACGAGTACGGCTTAGGGTCACAGGATGCTTTCCACAGCATTAATGGGTTCCGGCTTCACACGAGGGGTTGAGCTGAGATTGTTGCTTCAAACGGCAAACCAATCTTGTAGAAGGCAGACACTATTGAAGAAGGTATTATTTTATTAAATGTTTTTTTTTTTCGGTAAAGAAAGTTTCCGAAAATGTGTGCTGTGTAGGAGGTCGGAGTCAAGTAACAAAGTTCTGTTTGTGTGCCATCTTTTTATAGTTATTGCACACTTCGTCGGCATGCAATCACCAGCAGAAGAGATTTAAGCCCCGCAGAGCCCTAATGTACGTACCTGGAAGTGATCCGAAAAAGATCAGCAAGATTCCAACGTTAAATGCTGATTGCATTGCATTAGATTGTGAGGATGGTGTTGCTGTGAGTCAGAAGGTAATGCTAATGTTTGGATTTTATTTAAACGGAAATTTGAAATACAATTTGATGTCATGCTCTTGGGATTTGAGCAATTGTACACGTTTTGTTTTGGGAAGGGTGAAGCTAGAAAGTTAATTCGAGAAGCGTTAGATAATCCCAAGGTTGATTTTGGAAGGTCAGAAAGGTCGGTCAGAGTGAATAGCGTCGATTCCGGATTATGTCTCGCTGATCTAGAAGAAATACTTGAGGCAACTAATCTTCCTTCTGCTATGCTATTACCCAAAGTGGAGACGGCTGATCACGTTAAATGGGTGTGTACATTGGTTTATCTGTAGTCCATTTCATTACAAATTACTATTACTCTTGCTGTGTTTTAAAATTAGAACGTATTCCTTATTTGTTTTACAGTTTGTGGACAAAACGAATAGCATTTTGAAAAACCGACTGGTTAAAACCAAAATAGATTTAATTGTGTATGTGGAATCGGCGTTGGCGTTACTCAATTTGCAAGACATCATCAAAACTTCCATCAACCATTGTGAAAAGAGTCATTTCGTTCTAGATGGAGTTGTGTTTGGATCGGACGATTTTTATGCGTCTATTGGTAGCGTTTTTTTAATTATTTTCTCTTTATATTCAGTTGTTTGAAAGCAAGTTCTTTATGTGCACTTGACAAGCTTAATTGTTAATTCGTCCGATTATTTTGGATTTAGGAGCAGTAAGAAGTAATGAAGCCGCCGAAATTTCCTTCGCTAGGCAGTATGTCGTTACTGTAGCTAAAGCTTACTTCCTTCAAGCTATTGACATCGTTTATATTGATTTTAAAGGTAACTGTAATTATTAATTATATGTACGTGTTAAATAGAACACAAAATGGGACAATTGGATTCCTATAGAGTTAAATTTGTTCGTATTCGGTGATCCAGTAGGTAGATTCCCATGGTCATTGACTGTAGTATTAAATTCTGGTTATGTGTCGTTAAATTTTTAAAGCTTCACCATATAGGCTGTCGCGTTGTACAGTAATATGCACATATATGGGAACAGATAAATATGGTTGGTTATTTTATTCCTCAGATCAAAAGGGACTAATAAAGCAGTGTGTTGAAGGAGCACAAATGGGGTACACCGGTAAGCAAATCATTCATCCTAACCAGGTTTCCATTTGCCATGAAGCCTTCTCTCCCTCATTGCAGCAAATAGAATGGGCACGGAAATTAATAAAAGAATATGAAAAACACGAAAAATCTGGCCAGGTAACTTTTTCTATAACCAATTCAAGCTATTCGTTGGTATACGACTCGGCAATTGTTTTTTTTTATACAAGAAGGGGAAACCTCTTTGAACTTACTCATGCGATTTCTTGTACATTTTTTCTTTATAATTCACCTTGATGTTTGTTTTTGTAATTTTTCAGGGAGCTTTCGTTTTCCGTGAGTGTATGGTGGATAGACCATTGCTGTTGCAAGCACAGAATATTCTCGCCATTTCGGAAGCTTTCCTTAATCCAGAGGAAAATGATAAGGACTCTAACAAATAACGTAAATTCGTAATATTCCAGATATGTCGCAGAAAATAAATATGAGAAAAAAGACAAATATTCCGCTGAACTTTTAATATCGTGTCAAGTTAGCAGTGTGTGCAATGGCAATACAAAAAATTTGCATCGTTTTTCTGTACTTTAGTATTACCACTTTAATTTAGTTACATACTAGCGACAAAGAAATAATCCACGCCCGCATTATTTTTGCAACGGTTGTACAAATGTATACATGGATTCGGAATTAACTGTTCCATAGACTTCATAGTTATATAACATTATGAGATCATTCGTCTGCATTGGGATTCGGGACCAAAGTCTACAGTATAAACAGACTCTGCATTATAGAAGCTTTATTGTATCCCGGATATCCTGATACAAATTTAAAAAAAAATTAAAGAAAGGATTTACTTTTACTTTCCGGTGGTTGGACAATTAAAGAGGAAGCCCGACATGGGAACATTGGGTTAATATGTAATATTGCGCTCACATGTTTGTATACGGTACTGTTACTAATGTAAAAAAAAAATCAAAGGAAATGAACGGAACGAGCGAAGCACCAGGGCAAGGTTCTCCTGGTTTCGTGTGTGACTCAGACATCCTTGAGGGCGGCGTCAATGTCCAGGGCGGAGCACGTAGGTGGGCACAGTAAATGTACTCCAACTCCAACGCATTCCGCTGCGTGTATGCACTTGGCATATTGTCATTTCCAATTCTCCGCTGTTAGTTTTAGGATTTTCAAATCTATAAGAGAGCTACACCATAAGTTACGGAGTGGTAGTGTGCTTTACATGATTATTTAATTCTTTTCATCAATATAGATTTAATGTACCTGTCTTCCACGACACATTTTTTCTCCATGTGTAAATGTAAAAAAATTCGTTCGGATTCTGATTAATTTTTATTTTTTATATGAATACCATTCTTACTATTATTAATGTAAACCCATTCACAAATATTTTATGTTAATAACTTGACGGGGAGCAGGGAACATGATTCACTATGGCCTAACTGTAATTACATGTAGGTTGCCGACAAGACATTGACTGATTACTTGGAATGGGATTAGGATTAAGTTCCATAATATTTAAAATAGGAAATTAATTTCTTGGATTGGGATTGGGATTGTAGATTGAATTTTTCGGGATTTAATTTCATGGTGTTGGGATTAAATAACTCGGATTGGGATTACTGAATTAGGGTTTAGGAAGTATGAAAATATGCTTAATTTCAAAAATTTTGTGAATCTATGCCAGCTCCAGATGTTAGGCGTGTGGGCGTAAATTTATGTAAATTTGGGCGTCATGTAAATTTAAGGTTCATTTTTGATTTACAAGACCAAATTTTGAATAAAATCCACGTAGTGAATCAGTGTCGAAATCAAGCCCGTGCCCGTAGCTAAATCAAGTATATTTGCTAGACTTATACAGAAGAAACAAAAATGGCTATGGACTAAATTGCATGTATGCATACTGTATGTAATATATTTGTATCTATGAAATATTGCATTTATCTGTACATACTTTTATCTACTGTTTTTGAACGAGACTTTTACTTGTTTAGCTGTTGACCTTTTGACCTTTTGAAATATATGCAAGTGTTAATAGTTTAATAATGATAAACGGTGGGAGTATAAGAATTTCATTATATATTATCATTATATAATGTTTATATTGTTATATTGTTAGATTTTCAAAATGCATTAAATTGTTTATTACAAGTGCCTAGATAAATTTTTTAAGTCATCCAATGCCCATCTATGGCACATGTGAAATGGGAAGAGATTGGAGAGTTGGAAAAATTGCGCCACAGCTGAAAAAGGTGAAATCCCCATGAAAAAATTCGTCTCTCTCACTCGCTCTCTCGTCTCCCTTTATTTCTCTTCCTTCTTTTCCTTGTTTTCAGTGAGTCTCTCTTTCTCTTTCTGACTCTCTCTCTCTCTCAGTACCAAACAGTGAACACTGAACAGTGTCTCTGTTCCTTTTTTTTTGTTTCATCGTCGTCAGTCGTAAAAAAAAATTCAAAAATTTTAATATTTTTTATTTCCATTTTAGCCATTTTTTCATTCTTCAACCTGAAGAGAAAACGGAGCTCCGACGACACAATGGTAGGTATTTGACCCCTTTGACATGGGAAATGCATTTTTTGTCCAGAAATTCAATAAAAATCCTGTAGACTTTTCTACAAATATATATAGTTAATCTTGTAGCACAACTTTTTTTTTGGAGTTCTACGTCTTTATTTCTGTGTTACGTTACCTTTTCGATGAGTGGGTTTAATTAAATTCGTGTCAATGCTATGGGTATACCCAAGGACGTATAAGTATAATATACGTATATAAAAGCCAAATTTGACGCTGTTTTGAGTTGATCAGATTTGATGGAATGATCGTGTCCAGAGGAAGGGACATTATTTGGAGGGAAATGACCCAGAAATGATAATTGTGGAGGTCTCCATGGTGACCTGTCGACCTGGCGGAGGGTTATTGGTAAAAAAAATCAAGGTTTTGATCATGAGAGTTTCTCGGGGTATTATCCCAATGTTGGGTTTTGGTTTGGATTGGTGTGTTGAGCTTTGTTCAACTTTTTCTAATGAGGTGATAGTTTGATTTGATTGTTTAGTTTTAATTATATATTTTGTGTCTCTTTTTTTTTTCAGCATAAACTGAAGTCCAATCAAAGGGACAAGGTGAAGCAATTTGTGTCGTTCACACAAACCAGCGAACAAACTGCAATCTTCTGTTTGTCACAGCACGATTGGAAATTAGAATTAGCGTCAGACGCTTATTTCCAGAATCCGAATGTGTATTGGAGGGACAGTGCAGTCATGTCAAAATCCTCATCAGCTGATCGCAAAAAAATTGATCAGTTATTCAACAAATATAAAGGTAAATTCATGTTTTCATGTTGACAAGATAGTTCCGTGTTACGTCAGCTTTTCTCGGTCGAGGGAACTAATTTTTTCCATTTTTGTTACGACTTACAAACGTGTTACTGATGTTGATTTATGGATAATGTACGCAACGTACATATTATAAAATGTATTAAATTGTTCATGAGCTAAAAGATTCGTCAAGTGGATCGTTTGCACCGATGTGTTACCGATCACTGATATGTTACTTGTAGCTTATTCCTGATTTGACTATCTTTTTTTGCAGATCCTAGTGAAACGGATAAAATGTTAGCGGAAGGTATAGTAAGATTTCTTGGAGATCTTAATCTTGCCGCAGACTCTCGACTTGTTCTAATTTTAGTTTGGAAAATGCGAGCCTCTACGCAGTGTGAATTTACTCGGGAAGAATTTCATGCTGGACTCAGAGAATTAAGGTAAGGTCAATGCGTGTTTGCCAACGAAATGGTTTTTTGGTAGATGATTGTTTGTGTAATATCACTGTTTGCCACAATTGATATCACTAGCACGACATTTTTCCTTAGGGTGTTATTAAGATATTTGCACATACATATATTTGCTTGTGTATTTATCGTTTTTGTTTGTTATTAAACAGTTGAATTGATGATGAATTGGAATTATCCTTGAAACTCCGGTAGACGGTTCGTCAAATGAGTTTCCGGTTACAGCGGAAGTTTGATTTCGCACCATGTGTTGCAAGAAATGTTGAGTTATTATTGTTCTTGAAATCGTAGTGATAGGCACCTATATGTATATTATTTTATTTATTATTGTATATGTGTGCATACAAATCAGAGAAGAAGTCAGCTTTCAGATGTTGGTTTAGCAATTCATTCGTTCGCACTCCTGCCCACGTGGATTATATTTCTTTTGCTCGAAATTTTTTCACGGTTTGGAACCACAATGTTTTCGAAATGTTTTTATTCGTGGCGACCTGGCGACTGGTACCTAATTGTAACAGTTGTAGCGTTAAGTTTAGTTAGCAAATGGGTAGTGAAAACTCAAATTAATTCCCAAATGATTTAGGGCGTCAACATACAATTTTCAGACTGGTGTCTTCATAAACGAAAGACGTTAGCATTATATTAGATGCCAGTTTACTACGACCACGTTACTAACAGTTAACAGAGTTAAAAATAATCAATTTATTAAGATTGCGGGTAGCGTTAACTTGCTTAAAATTATCTGTACTGTTCTTTGTTTTACCTCATTTTTTACTATCTGTTAGTTTGCGAATTATGTGTTAAATATGCATAAAATTGTTTGCAGTTCCGACAATTTGGATAAACTTCGTAGCCGCCTAATGCATGCGGAGCAGGAGACATTGCGGGATCCAACAAAGTTCCGGGACCTGTACATTTTCTCTTTCTCATACGCCAAGAATCCGAATCAGAAAGGCATTGAATTGGAAATGGCTGTTCCGTATTGGAATATTCTCCTTCAGGGTCGCTTTCAACTACTTCCTTTATGGACTCAGTTTGTTACTGTAAGTGTATAAGTAAACGTTATTGTATTCTCGTAGAGGTATTATGCATAATTGTTTTTCTCAAAATTCGTTCCTAATTATCTAATTATTCTGAACGTTGTTGTAGGACCAACATAAGCGTCCGATTCCCCGTGATACATGGATCCTTTTATTAGACTTTAGTCTTAGTATCTCCCCCGACCTTACCAACTACGATGAAGAAGGAGCCTGGCCAGTCCTCATTGATGATTTTGTGGAATGGGCTCGTCCTCGACTTCCGCAAGCGACTCAACAAGCCTCATCGTCATAAGAATCAGTTCGAAATTAAAAATGTGAAACGACAAAACTCCAGTACCCAATATCTGTCACCGGATCTTTTCGCTTCTAACCCTTAAATGCCACGTGAAGTGAAGTTCTCTCTCCTTGCTTCTTAATTTCCACAATTTTATTCTCTTCCACCAACGATAGTTCATTCATTTATGAGCACAACAAACGTCTCCCTCCAACCTGAGCAAAGTTATTTCAAACCTTTATTTATGTCCTCTAATAACATACTACCCAACATTTACATATTTTTATTAACTCGCAGTTAATAGCAAACTACCGATATGCATATAAAATATAAAAGTTACAACCATTTCTTTTTCTCTGGATGAGTAGTTTAATTATAGTAACACGTAATAATAAAAGAGCAAAATACAAAAGAAAAACATGTAGCGATGAGACTAAATCAACATTATTCTTTTATTAGAGTTGTAGGCAGGAAGAAAAAACGGAAGTGATACGATACGCAGGCAAGAGATAAGAATATTTAAGCAATTTTTATTGGTAAACCTTTTTATATTGGTTAAGTGCAGCGAATACGAGACAAATTTAGACCAAAACTAAGAAGAAGAAAATGTATGAACATAAACAAGCTATTAATTACCATCCAATTGCAGACAAAGAGATCGCAAAACGATATATGTACAACTGTTGTTGTTGTTTTAAATGCAATACTGAGCAAGTGAGCAATATAACTATTGATATTGTTTTAAAATGCCATTCACGATGCACATTTATGCCTCCAGTATTTTGAACCCTTTTCGCCTTTTAAGTACACTAACACTTTGTCTCCATCATTTCTGGAACACGTTTTAAAGAACTGAAAAAAAAATTAATCAACGTAGGTACTTCGAAATTGGAAGCAAAAAACTAGTATGAGATAACTAAAAGATACAATGTAATGGAACAGAAAATGCGAACTGTTAAATAATAAATCGGTGTATCTGTCGGGATTTCTTTGTTTTAGATTTTGCTTCGCTAATGGTAGGAAAATGGTGGTTGAAACGACATTGTTGTGACTATTGATCTTGATATTCCAGACAATTATCATTAGATTTGTTAATGAAAATAATGAAAAATGTGTGTGTATAAAATCCCTGTGTAGCTCTCGTGTTAAATACAATGTTCGGAGTATTTGTCTTTTCCTTGTATACTTCAATTTATTTTAAATGTATTCAGTCAAGCAAGCGTACCTCACTACAAACAAATTGTGAGCAGGTTATTCATAAAGTTTAACAAATCTAAGGTTTAATAAATTAACAAAATAAAGAGGAAGAAAGGGAGAGAACCGACAGGAACAACATGGATCACATCCATTTAACGACAAAAAAAATACTGTGAATGAAGAAGCCTATAATTGCGTACTATTATTGTGTAATATTGTTTTTTCAGAATTTGTACATAGCGAATTTGTACCGTTGAGAAAAAAAAAGCGAAAATAATAGACACGTAATAATACTATATACATACATATGTAATGCACATGCCCATACCCCCTTTAATTCCATATATAAGAATTGCTTTACACATTCTGATAAAACGGTTTGTTTTTATGTCACTGGCCAAGTTTGTGAGAAATAATAATAAAAAAAAAACAGAAACACTATTGTGTCGTTGTGTCGCCGTACTTTGTAGGTAGGTAAATAAGAAAAAAAATATAACTGTTGTCCCCCTCCAAAGTAATGCTAAATGTTTCACCACCATCAGTTGCATGTTTCAGTCCGTATTCGATTGTATAGGATGAATACATTCAGAATAAAGAAGTGTGAACATCTATTTATTATGCTCAGGCCACTGGAATTATTTACACCGGTTATGTCTCCCAAACGAATTTTGTTTTGGTAAAAATACTCGCACATTTGGTTGCATTATTTATTGATACACTATGCAAAGGTGTAATTAACATTTACACATGCAGTACAAGGGACAAAATTTCATGGGATTAATTATTAATAATTACATCTTGACATCTGCGTTTCTGTCATATATATGTACATATGTATGTATATTTATTTTGCATTTGTGCATTTGTGCATGTGCATTTATGTAATAAGGTATGAGATAGCCATTCCCTTGTACCTGTTGCTATCTTAATTTTTTTACGTTGAGCTTAGTTTTTTTGTGACGCCTAGACTGTGCTGCAAAGAAATAATAACTGGCAATGAGAACGGCCTTGCTTTCCAGGTGCTTGTCCTGCCTCATTGACGGTACTTCTGCGTCCACACAGAGTATCTTATGTTGTATCATACACGGATTCATATATGTAATTACATATAGACAGTACAAGCATATCATGATATCATCACGTCCATGGAAAAATGTACTTGAGAAGTATTATCAATTCAAGTCCTTGGAAAATAATCCCATTTATTATGTAACCATTTCCATTCCGCGCAGATTTAACTTTTGAGCCGGGGACAGGAACCTTTTCATACAGAAGGGAATACAAGAGTTCATAATGAATTTTTGGCTACGAAATCAGCCAGGAATATGGCTCCTAGGAGCTTTGATAGTGCTATTGGGAACGGAGATAAATCCCACGGCGGGTCTGCCCTCAATCGTGAGTCCTAATGGGATAATCCAGGGGACGAAGGCCACGTCCAGGGACGGGAAAGCCTACTTCGCTTTCCGGGGTATTCAGTACGCCAAGGTCCCCGGGAGATTCCAGGTAATAAACATGTGTAATATCCCGTACATTCCAGCACATTAATTTGTATTCAAAATTAAATTGGAACTGATCAGATTTTTATTATTTTTGCGTCTGGAAATTGGACAGAGTTCCCTTTTAGTGGAGCAGTGGGAGGAGCCCATTAAGGCGGATCACTATGGACCCAGTTGCCCGAAAATCGGAATGGTGGACGGATCCCTCCATGTTGGCTCCGAGGATTGTCTGTATCTCAATGTTTATGTGGCAGAGGTGAGGATTTTCCTCGCTTTTTAATTACTTTCGGAAATGGCATATCAAAGTGCCAAGAGCTGTTTGGAACACAAGATTTTTTTTCTCCAGACAAATGATTTGGAACTCCTACCAGTTTTGGTCTGGATTCATGGAGGAGGCTTCCTGGACGGCTCCGGAGCGGATCATTCCCCCGAATTCTTCATGGATGAAAAGGTGATTTTGGTGACGCTCAACTACCGCTTGGGGGTTTTCGGATTTCTCAGTACGGCGGACAGTGTTGCCCAAGGGAATAATGGATTACGGGACATGGTGAATGCTTTGAAATGGATTCAAAGAAATATTCACGCCTTTGGCGGGGACGCCGGGAAGGTGACCATTTTTGGGGAATCCGCCGGAGGCGTTGCTGTCCATCTCCTCATGCTTTCTCCGGCTGCTAAAGGTGACCTCGAGTTTGACCTTCTTTTTAAATTACGGACATGAACTATCTTAGAAAGGACCTTAAATGACTTAAAAATTTATGAACGTTTGAGTTGCCTGGCGGAAAGTTCCGAAATGATTGATTACATTAATTCTGTGCATTTTCAAGGTCTTATCCACGGCGTGATTTCCCAAAGCGGGAATGGATTTTGTCCTTGGGGACTCAATATAACCCCGGTAAAGTGGGCCAGGATGCTTGGGTCTGCCACCAATTGTGACAACAGCAACTCCCAAAAACTTGTGTCGTGTCTCAAGACACGGTCCGTAGAGGAAATTTTACAGGCTACGAAAACCCTTATGGTGAGCACAAAATTTTAGAAAATTGCGTAGTCCCGTATATGTGCATATTTATGAAAAAATAATTTTAAATTTCGCCAATTTTTTTTTGTCATCAATATTGCGAATAAATAATATGTATATATACACATTATAGAAAAATCATTAAAATGTTTTGTGCTATAATGAATAGTTTAACGGTGGCGCCACGGAGCTTCCCTTTGCTCCCACGATCGAGTTCTTTCCATCGGGGAAACCGGCGGATTTTGTCATTATCCCGGACCTTCCCTACAATCTCCTTCGGAATTACCGGGACACCAGCCGGGAGGTGCCCCTCATCATTGGGCAGAATGAGATGGAAGGGATAAATTTGTTTGCTAGGCGTAAGTTTATGGCGACAGAATCAAATGGCAAATTATTTACTATATTAAATAACGACGCCATATTTATTTTTCTTAGCTTCTTTAACGTTTGTTAGGAGGCTAATTTTTTATGATAGTGTCCAAATAAATTTCGGACCTTATTTAATAGCATTCTTAACGGATGACGAGCAATTGGACAAGTTGGACGGGAACTGGGCTGAGATCACGGCCCGCCCTTTCTTCTACGAGAACTACGTGCCAAAGGAGAAACGAGAGGAATTCGGGGAATCCCTCCGAAGCGTGTACTTCCGGGACGAGCCTCTCACCTCCGAAAATAAGGAGAGACTCATTAAACTCCATACGGAATTCTTCTTCATCCGAGGAGCCAAATTAGCCCTGGAACATCATGCGGAAATGGGGACTCCGGTTTATCCATACGTTTTCAAGTACCGAGGACGCTTTGGCTTGGGTCAAGGGGTCATTCGAGATGGAGGTCCGTTTGATTTATATAACGCTTTTTAATTGTACAGTTACTTTTACTAAAAACTTGTGTCACCAGTTATTTCTGTGGACATTTTCCTTTCCGGTCTGATACACTAATACCTGTGTATTTTTTTGTTTGTCCAGGACCAACCCATGCTGACGAATTGCAATACTTGTTGCCGTCCGTAATTACGCCCCAAAATTGGCCTGACCTCCAACCAGGCTCCAAGGAGGAGGAATTCTCCCGCAAGTTCGTTAAACTCTGGTGCTCTTTCGCCATCAATGGGTGAGAGTTTTGAATATTCAAATTCAATCTCGCATGTTATTTAGTTTATAATACTTTAATAAAATTTAATTAATTAAAACATATTATTAATAAGCATGTAAATAATGCTGTATACATTCGCCTCATTGTAGATAGTAGACAGGCAAAATTATTTAATGATTGATCATAAAATTAAATGTATATCTACACAATTTTCTCCAGCAAACCAACAACGTCTTGGGCGGACGCTTGGACTGCTGCGGAAGAAGTTCGAGCTGGAGACAAGGAGCATGCGTGGCTCCATCTGGACGACACCCCGACAATGGTGGATGATACGGAAACCATGGATCGAGTGAATCAATTGGACCAATTATACTCCCCCTACGAACAACCTCAACTGAGCTGGAGGGCTGGCAAAAAAGGAACAATAGCCAAAGAAGAATTATAAACTAATAATATAAGTTAAATGTTTGCTATTTGTTTGACTGATGGTGCTTCTGATGCTTGTCCCTCCACGATTTAAAAAGCACCTGAATAACAGTGTATTACCTACATATAGCTACAAATATAGTTGTATTTCAATACAACTATTTTGGCACATTCAAAGTCAGCCACAGTGGAATTAATATCATTTTATGAGCACAACAAATGTCTCCATCACTACATCCAGCCTGAGCAAAGTAGTTTTTTCAAGTATATACAAATATATACACAATAGACATGTACAGTGGATTCTCTCTAAAACAGCTCTCCTTATAACAACTTTTTCTCTATAACAACTCTATTTTTCAGCCCTTCGTATATGTATACATATTAAATGTTCCATATAACAACTTTTTTTTATATAACAACCATTTTTTCTCTTCCCTTCAGGGTTGTTATAGTGATAGTCCACTGTATGTAAATTAATATTACTGTATATATGTGCATATATAATTACCTATACATACACAAAATACATACACGTATAGAAGTAGAAAATTGAGTGTCATATAGGGTTCGCCCTTCGCATGTTTTTGACCGTCCATTTCAGTTTTTTTTCTCCCGCTGTAGGTCGAACTGGCACGAACTACAGTCAATTCTCTCTATAACGGACCTCCTTATAACGGTTTTCGCACTATAACGGTGTTCACAATCCCGCCCGAGACCATTTCAATGCTAAAAACTTCCTCTATAACGGTTATTTTATAACGGTTTTTTGGTTATAACGGGGAAGCTCTGAATCCCCAACCAATAAATGTCTTTTGCTATAACGGTTATAGGCTACGCCCACACATGCTATAACGGTTTTTTCAAATTTCTGAATCCCCGACATAAATTCATTTTTGCTATAACCGTTTTAGGCCACGCCCTCACATTCTATACCGGTTTTTTCAAATTTATCAATCCTCCGCCATAAGTTCTTTTTTGCTATAACGGTTTTTAGGCCACGCCCTCACACGCATACCGGTTTTTCTGTAATTTCGAATCCCCCGCCATTAAAATCGTGTTATAACGGTTTCCCTTATACCGGTTATTCGTTATAACGGTTGTTCTGGCTGCTTTTTGCTAAACCGTTATAGAGAGAATAGGCTGTAATTGTAAGTTCACGTAGGCTTATCATATGGTGGGGTCAATGTGTGACAAACGTTTCCTTCAGGTCAGGCTTAACCAACGAGTGAGCGTTATTCGCTAGTGTTTGCCGTGATAAAAAAAATTCCATGATATTGTGGAAACGTGACGTTTGGTTCACATAAAAATAACTTTTTGTTGTCATCATTTTATAGCCAGTCACAACTAAATATTTCTCCGCAAACATCCGTAAAAATGAAACCCGTCAAATATGGGTGAACTGATTTCCCCGGAGAAACCTGAAAGCAGTAATTTTCCTAATATTAGAGTAAGATTATTTTGAAGCTGATAACACTTGTGAAGTTGCAAAAATATTGCTGACATATATTAAGAAACTATTTACCTGTCAGTTTTTCTTCTGGAAAATTATCAGTGATATGGGTGATTAATTAAAATAGAATCAGAAGAAAACGAACAGCAAGTACTAATAAATGATGGTAGTGACGAAAACACATTTTTCCTGATTGGTTCTAAAATGATAGCCGTAGTAACGTTTTCATTAAATGTCTTTAAATGACTATCATACATACATATATTCCTGCCCGATGTCACGGGCGCAGTTACTAACTGAATATTGTTTACTAATTACCAAGATGAAGACTTTGGTGAGGTTTAAATTGAGCTTCCGCCCGCTTTGGTGCGATTTGTAGATAATAGTAGTATGCTTTATTAGATTGGACTAATAATAAATAGTTTCAGCATATTATTTGAAATAGTTTGGTCTGAAATACAACATTATGCAGACAGCAACGGAAGCATATTGTACATATATTAGTACATATACTAATAGCAGAGTAAATAGAAAGTCAATCGCCCTTTATAAAACTGATAATGCTTTCCCTAACGGAAAAATATAATTTCTCTGACTTTCAACAGCCACAAAAAAGACTTTAATTTGAAGATGCAGCAGCCCCAAACAATCCAAACTGCAATTTTGACCTTCTTTCTAGCCACATGTGAGTAAAGGAGGGGAAAAAGATGTTTATCTTCTGTATAGCATTTGGTAGCTGCAAATAAACTAAAGAGCGTGCACTTATATGTACACTACGATATCCAATGCTTATACTATGTATATACACGCATGAGATCATTCAGCTGGAACAAATGTGAGGGAGACTTGGCGAACCACATAACATACAACAGAAAATTAGAAAATACAAAATACACCCTTCCATTTAAGTGCGTTTTTGAAAAGCTGATTATTTATATATATTTTTATGTCTTTGTCTTTATTATTTTACTCAGCACGTAGCTTGGGGGCGGATTAATGGATCGAGCACATCTTCCCACAAACGGCCATACACCAGTCATGCCTGCATGATATGCGAACTAACAAACAACTAAAAACATGATTAATTACTCATTCATTAGCTCCAAGCATGGAATTAATCCTGTTGAAAGAAGAGCCAAAAAGGAACACCCTGAATGTTGAAGGCAGGCAGCTAGCAAGAATAAATTTGTACATATGTATATGGACCTACATAATTACAATTATACATGTGCAATATATCTATACACAACATAGATACGAAATACAATAATTAATAGGAAGGAAGAAGCCACCAATTAGATCTGTGGGAGCATTTCAAATATCAACAATGGTGGTTAACTCATGATTAATGACTTATTCTCCAATGTTATCACGTTATCGGGCTTCGAAGGAGTATAGATGGCTTTAATGATGTTGGATTAATGATAATTTTAATGATGTTGATTCTATTTGCATGCTCAAGTGTACATATATACCTATACACTATGTATATACAGTCGAACCTCTTTATAACGGGCTCCCTTATAACGGTTTCCTTTCTATACCGGTGGCTGAAAACACTTCCCTCAAAAACTTTCTCCAATTGTTAACGCAGAAATTTCTATTCTCTATAACGGTTTTTCGTTATAACGGGGGAAATATGATGATTTAAGGGGAACCGTTATAGAGAGGTTCGACTGTATACCTATATAGAATAGAATATAAAAACTATGCTTTAAACTTGTATGCTTTCTAGCACAGAATCATACTGTTTTCCTTGAATTACATGTACCGTTTGTAATGCCTTCAATTTAGAGTGATTCCTGATACATTTCAAGAAAATATTGAGATTTTAGGCTTACATTCAATGAATTACTATAATTGTATCATCTATAATTGTATCTCTATAAGAAGTCTCTTTATAACAACAATTCTCTATAACAACATTATTTTTCTAGCCCTTTGTACATGTAAGATGCATTTTTAAGTTCTATATAACAACTTTTCCCTATAGCAATATTTTTTCCCTTCCCTTCAGAGTTGTTATATAGAGACTCCACTGTATGTCTTTTCTCGGACAAAGTTCGGTTTAATTAATTTGTAGAATTTATTGTTTTATCCTTTCATGCTTTTTTCCCCCGAAAAATATTTCTTGTATTCAAAATCCAATTTATATCTGTATGCTTCATTTTTGGGTGACACTGGGTTTTAATGTGTTTAAAACTAACTCACAATAAAGCAAGATGGCTTAAGACGCAGCAATATTTTTGATATTTACTAAGTATGTAAGTATTTCTGAATTTGGCTTGTCCTAATTATTGTGCGTGCCTCCAAAATAACAAAAACTGAGGTTGCGTTCGCATTTCTCAAAAAAAGCTGGAGCTGGAGAAATCGGAGATCTTTCTGAAATTTTTGCTCCATTCGAATTGAAATAAAATGATATATATATGCACATGTATATGTATAGGTATACATGTTACACACACATTAAATAAATACATACATATTTTTAGGTAGTATGGCGTATGTTTTTTTTACAACTTCTTCCCTTCCACACAACTTTTCCTTTTAGATTTAACCACGTTTGGAAGCACATTGGTGCAGCCACGTCGATGATAATTATTTGTTCCAAAAACAAATGTAACAAATGAATGCATCTCTCATCTGGTAATATCTCCTTTGCCAATTAGTTCAAGTGGGATGTGAAGATATGAATTATATTTCTTTTTGTTATCCCATTTCCACTTGCATTCTCCGGTTCAGAGATTTTTTCCCTTCAGCTTCGCCCGCATCTTTGTTCTTATCCAATTGTAAAGGAAAACACGGTCAAAAACCAACAAGTCTGACTGAGATTGATTAATCACCAACACAAAAAAGTTCATTTCCCACACCAACAGCCGTTCACCTGTGTATATCTTCCCTTTTGATAGATATAAATAACATTGAAGCACCTTTTTTCACTTCTTCAAATGAGCAAATTACACACAAAAATAAATATGAAACTTTGGGAAATGTAGGCCACATGTCAAACGTGAAGGCTTAATACAAACTAAATGAGGACTATTTGCAGGAATTTGGGCCTTGTTTATCAAATGATCCTCCCATCGATTCCAATGTAATTTTTCCCATTTGTATTATTTATTTATATAGCTATACGTTTTTTAATATAAACATATAAAATATATATTTATTTATTTTGATCTAAAAATGAGTAAAAATAAAAGCAAGTAAGAAAATTAATCTCTCTATCTACATTTCTACATTCAATATTTATAACGTATATACAATGTACATATATCCATATTTATGCACATATGTACATATAAAGAACACGTGTAGTGGCTTTATCACTGATGAAGCGAGGGATGACGGCGATAAAAATGTCAATGAGATGCTCAAAAAAGGGGAAAAAAAGTATGTTATTGAAACCGCAAATAAATGTATCGAAATTATACATGAAGCTCCCTTTTTTTATTGCCTGGCACACGTATACCTTCCTCCTATTTTTGGGAAGAATTCCTTATACAGTGGAGTCTCTTTATAACAGCACCCCTTATAACAGCATGTTCTCCATAACGTCATGAAATTCGCAGCATCTTGTACATAGAGTACATAATAATTGTGTTCTCTATAACAGCATTCCTTTTATAACAGCAAATATTGGGTTCCCTTGGATGCTGTTATAGAGAGACTCCACTATAGTAACATAAAAAATGATGAACCAAAATGTGGTCAGAGAATGATCCGTAGAAGAGGAGCAGCCAAAGGAGGGGCACAGAAGGGTTGAGGATGAATCCAAGTGGAAAACTCTGAAGGCGAAAACAGAAAATTAGTGCCAAATGACTGAAAAACTAATTTCCCTTGTGGCTTCTCCCACTGTACATATATGATTGACGAGGAAATTTTCTACAGACATATATGCACACATGTGTCAGAAGGACTTTCTTTTTAAAACAAGGAACATCATCCCAATTATTATGTTTGGTGGGTTTAATCAAGAATTATTAGCGTCGAGGAGGGATCTCTCAGAGCATTTGGGGTGGTTCTTTTGAAGGGGTGAATTTTTTGAAGGGATAAATCCATTTGGCAGGTGCTAACTTGACCATGAATTTGGATGGATGTAATTTCCTTTTTTTTTTTAAGTATAAACTAATTTTTTTGGAGAACATTTGGCAAATAATTTACTCAAGCTACAGCTCATTCAGGATTCTCACGGGACTTTGACAACGTCAACCTCATTTCACACGTGTTCCTTGCAACAATCTTCCATTTTATGAGTGTGTCTCGAAATTTTGGCATTTGATTTAACAAAACTTTTCGACGGTATGGACACATTTTTCGTATTAAATACACTCTTACAGTTTTTTTACCGGACATTCTCTTGCCAGTGTTTTGCTGGAGAAATTTTTATCAGTGACTTTTAACGACGGAAACAATTGTGATTTTTGCAATAACATGGGCAATTAAGTGTGCTTTGGTTTATCGTTTGCCACGGTTCAAGCGGAAGTGGAATCGCATCTCTCTATACGTTTCGCTTTTGGACATTTCATTATTGTTGCAGTTTACATTCCAATTAATTAACGTGTCCATTGGAAACTAATTTGTCCACGGACGACTGGCTCGCCAAAAATTGGAAGGCTAAATCAGCAGCAAAAAATAGGTAAAGCAAAAAAAGGATCTGATATAGAACGCAAGGAAATTCAGGATACAATCAGGAAAGCTGGAAAAAAGAAACAAAAGTAAGAAAAGGAGTAACGAGACAGACAAAATAAAATACAGTCGGACAAAAAAGAAGGGCCAGAAAAAGGAGAAGATATTATGTATGACAGAAAAAAGAGTGAAAAAGGGAGAGATACAAGCTTCAGATAAATTTTGCTACTAAGACAAAGCAGAGATAAAGAAAACTAGTTTGAGCAAGAAGAAGAAAATCATCAAAATCGGGAAATAATATAGAAAAATACAGACCAAAATTATCTTGAAGTAAGATTAAGAAAATAGTCCGAATAGGAATAGATGAGAAGGAGAAAGTGTAAATAAAAATTAAAATAAATCAGCGTGGAGGTGAAACGCGTAATGTGAACTTTATTGAAGCTGGTTAATGGTAACTGGCCATAATTGCACTCCACCCAAAATAAATAATTGAAGGGCCTCGTAAACACATGGACATGCTCATTGGCGTTGAAGACTCTTCAAAATACATAAGATGAGAGGCTGGCGGGCCACTTCGAAACAAGTGAAAAGTGCAATAAATGATAAGAGAAAGTGTTTTTCCCGCATTTGCATGGGCCTATTAAAATTCCTCTCACCTCATGAAACTATTTTCGAGGAAAAACGGAGGAAAATGTGTAAAGATCACGAATTTTGGTGGTTGAGGAAAAGTGAGAGGATGGTGGTGAGTCCTTTTTTAATATTAGCCCTCCTTCTGTATGTGTCCTCTTCCCCCACCGAGGCTTCCTCCGTGAAGAAAGACTTATTACGGCCACAAAGAAATCATTTGCTAGACGTGTACGTCCATAAATTATTTCTGCCAAAAAATGGAAAGACCCCCGGTCTTGCTGGGGGGAAGTTGGTCTCGGCCAAAAAGCTCTTCGACGGGGTTGTGAATGCTTCTGCAAAGGATTTGTGGGGTGAAAGTGAAATTCTGGGAAAGATAAAGCCCGCATTAGTCTGTGACGGAGATTGCGGGGAAAGTTCGCCGCAGTTGGCGCGTCCCCCGCCAGGGGACTCTTACAGATCTTCTGGAGAATGGTTCGAACGCATTTCTTCCAAATCCAATCGGATGTCCCAGGCATTTCCACAGCAGGACTTGATGGCGACGGAGAGCAGGATGTCCGGGAGAGCCCGGCATGTCATTTGCAAGCCGCAATTCCGGAGGAGACAGAAGCGAGTTAAGCGGGCTTCAATCGAGCGAGAGAAAGTGTCGGATACCAAAAAGAAATCTGGGAGTGCCCCAGGAAATCAGTTGGGCACATTGCGCATATTCAAGTATGTGTTGACTCCAGAAGATCTGAAAAATCATCGGTTGGCCATGAACTCCACATCCAATTGGACGGACACATCCAGGGAATTTTCCATGGAAGTTACGAAGGCTCTTTCCAAGGAAGATTCCAAAGATTTTTCAAAGGAATTGTCCAAAAGTTTTTCTAAGGAATCGTCCAAAGATTTTTCTAAGGAATTGTCCAAAGACTTTTCTAAGGAATCGCCCAAAGATTTTTCTAAGGAACTAACCAAAGATTTTTCTAAGGAACTAACCAAAGATATTTCTAAGGAACTAACCAAAGATTTTTCTAAGGAACTAACCAAAGATTTTTCTAAGGAACTAACCAAAGATTTTTCTAAGGAACTAACCAAAGGTTTTTCCAAAGTTTCCCATTACATTTCCAGGGAATTTTCCAAGGACATTTCCAAGGAATTTTCCAAGGCATTTTCTGAAAGGAAACTATCGCCAGATATCCGTGGAAAATCCAACTTTAAAATTTCTTTCAAGAACACTAAAGTATCCAGAAACGCCAAGCCAGAAGATGGGAAGAACGGGACCAATCCAGAAAATCTGGAGGCGACAGTCAGGGACAAGACGTCTTGGGAGGAGATCGACAAAGCCGAAAAATTCACCCCGACCGACCGCAAAGTCCTTAGAACGAATAGCAAGGATCCGGAGGTTAAAAAGGTCTTCAACCCCTTCCGGAATAGCTGGGACGAGGAAAATCAGAGTGGACGTCGCTGGGAGGAAAATGTAGGGGGGAAGTTCTGGGCGGACAAAGACACTTCTGGAAGCAGAAAAAGTACGGAGGAATTACAGAAAGACAAATTTAATCCCCAGAGACTTCGCCAATGGAATCCCGCTCACCAGCTCAAGAAGCTCTTTGTAGGGGGCTCACCCTTGTTGGACCAAAATTATCGGTACGGGGACACTCCAGTGAATACAAAGGTCCTCAATCCACCATCAAGGCCAACATCTACCCGGATACGCTTTCCCGTTGGAAATGTAAAGCGCGCTGAAAGGCCCAAAATCCAGCCAACGACCACGTTATCTTCCGCTTCCACCGAAGATTACAGCCGGAGGCGTGCCTCGGGGAAAAAGTCTTGGATCAGATCCACGACACTGGACAGTTCCTCCAATGAATCTTCTAATAATGACCCATTCTCTTCCACTACCCCGTTAGGAACCATTCCCTCCTGGCGACATTCCCCGCCTAGAAGCTCCGTGGAGGTTAGAGCCGAAATTTACCCATCCACAAGGGGAAGGATGAAAATGGGAAAAAAACCTAAATTGGCAATGACCACCCCAAGGAATAAAGGAACCATTCCACCCTGGCAACATCCTTCGCCTCTGAAACCGGGCATTTCCGGTTCCACGGAGATTCCCGGGTATCAGTCTATTACCAGACAAAAGAGCAGCACCCTGGGGCCCCAAATGACACCCTCAGTACCGAAAACGTCCGCATTGGCCAAATTCGGGTCGTTGTTGAAAAAGGTGACGCCAAATCCCGGGTTCGGGCAGTTCAAAAGAGGAATAAATGAGGTGAAGCCCTCCAACATGGGAACTCGGATGAGGGTAATTCCTAAGCCCCTTTCCCGCCCGGCGGATTTCAAGCCGTCTGTACCGATTCCCTACCCGTCCCCGTCAACCACGGGTAGGTTGGTACCATCAAGCACCGTCAGGATGGTGCCATCAACCACGGACAGGACGGTTCCGACCACCACAGGAAGGGCGTACAGTCCCCAGAATCCGGAAGCCAATATCGATCTCCAGGGATCCCTTCAGTATCGCTACCCGAAAAACGCCAATAGTATCCAGGACATCGTAAATTATTTCAAGTCTCAAGAGCCTTCTGGGGGCAACACGATCACCTCCTCCATGGCCTATCCCCCAAGGAGTGCGGTATTGGAATCCTCCCAGGAGATTATGATTGCCGACAATACCCGAACCCGATCCAGATATGCCGAAAATGTCCGACCATCCTCCTCCACCCGGAGGAGGACCCAGCCAGTATCTAAACGGTACCATTCCCCGGAATCAGACGACGAGGAAGAAGTGGAAGATGCGGGTCATAGGTCAAGGTTGAAATCGAAGCCAGTGCAAGTCTCCCGGGAGGATTCCGATGGGAAGGAGAGACGGCGGATTCACAGGGATCCGGATGAGGACGCCAGTTATGATTATGACCAGAATTATGAACGGAAAAGGGATAAGCGACCATCCACTCGGAAGCATCCTGCCCGGGAGCCGGAGGAGGACAGCTTGGAGGAGTTTTACGATTGTAATAATAACCGGCGGGAAGCTCATGACCGGGAGGTCAGCATCGAGCGGCCAATTTCCAAATCTTCTTACAGGCCAATTTCCAGATCTTCTGAGCGACCAATTTCCAGATCTTCCGAGCGTCCAATTTCCAGATCTTCGGAGCGACCAATTTCCAGATCTCCCGAGCGGCCAATTTCCAGATCTTCAGAGCGGCCAATTTCCAGATCTTCAGATCGTCCCTCTTCCTCCCGTAGAACCCCATCCAGATCCCCGTCCACCACCAATAGTCCAGATCGGGATGACTATATCCGGACCAAGGATAGAAGGCACAGACAACGAGGTCAAAGTTCGACAAAGAGCTTCAGGGACAGGGACGACTACGACTACGAGGAGGACATGGATTCTGATCGAACACCTCACCGGGAATCCTCGGAGCCGTCAGAAACCCAGCGCCAGGAAGAATCTCAGAGCATGGAGCAGGCATATTACCAACAGCGGAATCGCCCCATCGTCATTAAGAAACCTTATGGGCCCTACCGTCCAGTGGACATTAAGAAGGTGGAGGAAAAACGGCGGGAGCAAGATCAATACTGGAATTCGGTGGACTCCAAGACCTCTCAAGGGACAAAATCCGCTCCAACCTACTACCCCCCACCCACCACCCTTCAGAAGCATTACCACTACTACACGGCGCCTAAAGGGATAGACAAACCCCCGAAAAGATCCCAACCGGAAATGGCGGCCATTGTGGGCTCAAAATTTGGAGTCAGCCCAATGCCCCATCATCGTATGTCACCCATGCGCCCTAACTTGGATGGGGGCGTGACCCAGTTTCTCCCGGGAATCCATCCCTTTGCCCAGGAAAATCCCACGGACCGGGCAAAACGGGAGAAACTCATGAGGATGTACCGCTATTACAAGTATCGGAATGATCTGGAGCAGGCGCAGAAGGATGCGAAGACCCTTACTACGCCCGCCCCCGCCCCACCTACCCCGATTCGCCCCATGCGGATGAAAATCCACATTTACCCCAACAACCACGTGCAAATGGTGGATCAGTTGACCAATCAGCACCAGTCCTTCTTCCTCGCACCCAATCCCGTGCCTCCGGCTCCCTTTTACCCGCCGGTAACCACCAAGGTTGTGCATCATCACCCGCCTTCCTACGTGGAACATCGCCATGATTTCCATATGTCACCTCCGCCGTCCCCGCCGGGCATGCCTCGCCATCCCACTATGTATCATCATAGTCCTGGGCCCTACCCGGGCGCCCCATACGGGGGACCGCCACCCCCTCATGCTCATCCATACGTTATGAAGCGGATGGGAAAGAGCTTGCCGGCCAATGGGAGTAAGGGTGCTGGTAATAATGGTGGGAATAAAGGGAGCAAAAAGAATCTGGTCGTTCATTTGCACGTTCATTCCAAGGAGGAGCAAGGGGGAGGGCTGGGCGGGCCCAGAAGTATTGGGATGGACGACACCCTCATGGCGCCCTCTAACGTGGTCTTTAGCACTGGGAAATCTATAAAGAAGTAATGGGCAAAAAATGCTCTCAAATATACTATAAGTATAGGACAAGTTAAATTATGCATAATTGTGGATTTAGCCCAACAAAATTATGCTTTTTATTGCTAACTAACTGTGGATTTACCCAAACAAAATTATGCTTTTTGTTGCTAAATAATTATGCTTTTACCCAAACAAATTATGTGTTTTATCGCTACATAAATATATACGTTTGTTTAGCAATAAAAAGTTGGCACAAAAATCATGCTTTTTGTGCTTCGCATAATTGTGCTTGTTATGCTATTTTAGGCTAGTTTTTGGCAGATTTCAAAAAACATCTACTGATTTTGAGCTCAAAATAAACAAATTGCAGTAATTTGGTGCTTTTTCGTGTTCAAAATTAAACTTTGTTTCGGAATTTGTTGAAAACATTATTTCCCCCCATTTTTGGGATAAAGCCATGTGTGCTTCCATTTTTACAATTAGGATTTTTTTTTTATCCCCCCCCCCATTTTTTGGGATTACGCTTTTTATCCTTCTATTTTTAAATTGATGCCGCTTCAGTTTTATTATTTTGTAAAAATTGATCTTAACGTATCTAAAGCTAACTGATAATGGCATAAAATGGCCTAAACCCAAGTTTTTCGGATTACGCCTTTGATTCTTTTGGCTTGCCTTAACAATAAGTATAATATACGAAATATGCTATGTAAATTGCAGTAAAATTTGGGTCAAGCTCAGAGTTTGTTTATGACGCATTTTATTTGCTACATATACAGAGCTTCAAACACGAAAGAGAAACGTCCGGAGGATGACGCAATGACAATGTTGAGGATTAAAGCCAAATCTTCAAAAAGGAGTCGAAGAGCTTCCTTCGAAGCTTCTGAAAGTGGTCAGCTCAGTTCGGAGCGGGATTACAAGACGAAAATCCATTATAAGCATACTCCATCTCATTTAAGATCAAAATCTTCCGGTCGTTCTTCGGGTGTAACGTCCCTCTCCATGGAAGTACCCATTCCCGATACAAAGCTAAAAAATGTTCTCTCGACATTGTTGAAATTTAGAGAGTGAAATATTGGGCGTACATTTTTTGTTAATAAATGCCTTAATTTTATGTAATGTTGTATACACATTTTCATACTCATACGTATATATTTATAATGTTCAAGTTTCTATATCTACGTGTAAAAAGGCTTGTAAAATTTCAGTGCTAAATAAACATGTGTGAAATTATATGTACGTAAAATCATGATAACGGTTAATGGCATTACATTGCGTTCGAGGATTTTCTTCCAGTATAATGTCAATTTTTGCGACATTTTTCGAATCTATAACAAGTAACGTACACCAAGTGTCCACTTGGTTTCAAGTTGAAATTTTTTGTGCATGTAGCCTACCTTGGGTAACTACCAAATATGTAAAAGATACGTGCCAGTTCGACCCACAAGGCCGGAGAAAAAAATTTGAAATTTCGAATTTATAAAACGTACCAGAGGGGGGACCCTAACTACACCGAAGTTTCTTATGGGATTTAGCATTGCAAGAATTTCCAATTTCCGTTTCGACGACTCCATGCTTAACCCATAGTTGACCCTATGCCTTGTGAAATATATACACACCAAGCCACTTCCGCCGTATTTATATTTGAAATATAATTTTTATAATAAATATATTTATTAAACATTTATAGTAAATATATTTATTAAACATTTATAGTAAATATATTTACTAAACATTTATAGCAAATATATTTATTAGACATTTATAGTAAATATATTTACTAAACATTTATAGCAAATATATTTACTAAACATTTATGACTAATAACTAACGATATTTTTTAGATTTGTTTAACATGTGATTTTTTTCACGCGTTTCAAATGCCATAATTTTTAAATCCAAAGGTTTTGAATCAGCGTACTTACTAATTCCGAAGACTTCTTAGCATTCTAACAAGCTAGTGATCCCATGCTTACGCCTTGTTGTAGATAAGTTATAAGCAGTTACGCTGGTTGCGTTTTCCGTGAAACATACGGTACACCTTTATGTTCAAACACAAACATTATGACTTATGATGGAAAGTTTTAAAGGCTGAAATAATTTATGATGGAATCATGCTTTCTTGCATTCGTATCTACTTTTATCGAGGTATGAATGTATTTAACACAAATATAATCAAAACTGAAAATATTAGCTGTATCAACAAGCAGTCCAGTATCTGTCATTGTTCTAGTTCGCTTCATAGATTCTTTCCAACACAAACAAGTACCTCATACATATAATTAAACATACAGTTCAACAAGGCTGAATAAAATAGCCCCAGAAAGGCAAGACCATTAAATAAATGTAGTGTGTTTGATTTGATGAAGTAGTAAAAGGACAGAAGACATTTGGGCAACGACATGGACAACAGAACTTATTACAAGTCCAAATACATAAACTCTAAATACAAGTGAGAGTGAAGGCAGTGTCAGAGGATCTACTATGTACGATTGCATGCTGCCCGAAGATGTTGCTAACAATGAATTTTTATAATTAACATTCCGCCCAGCATGGAATTTGCAATAACTATCCAATTCCGTTTGAGTTAATGGAATATTCCCGGAGTTTCCTTGGCATAACCATTTCAAATACTGCTCGAGTGATAAAATTTGACGTTGTATGTTATAATCTTCGACGAGGTTTTCCCATCTAACTGAGTGACCAAATTCCGCCAAACATTTCATTTTACGCTGAAATGTAGTGCCAAAGTAATTTTTACTCACGGTGACTGCACGTATAGAAGATAATTGTGGTAGCATCGTCCAACGGACGAATCTAAGTTGCCGATTTGGAATCATCCATCTAAGAAGCCGCGAAGTACCGTGTTCATCAATAAGATAAACACTTCTCGCTTTGGAAATTCCGGTCATCGTAAATATGTTCCTTTGGAGAAAGGATAATATTGGAAGCCAATGACTGTCTTTTTTCACCAAAACAATCTTGGTACTTAATTTTTTCAAGTACTGATGTTTGTCTGGATCCTCAGAAAAGGATACATGTAAACGATCCAGTAAGTTCTGAAAAAGCGAAATATCATTAACAAGTTCAGTAAATGTATATATTTTTTCCGGGCATTCCGCAAGTGCTTCCAGAGACGTGGGCAACTTGGGAGGTATGCTAAAATATAAAAAGGGCGGGATATCTCCTTTTAAGTAAGTGCCCAGAAGTAGGCACATGATGCTCCACGTACACAAGATAGTTGCCTTAAATTTACCCAAAACTCGCAGCTTCGGCCAATTGCATTGGTCTAGTAAAACGACTAATACTAATGCCAAATCCTGTGCCTCCCAATATGTCCAAAAGGAATCGCTTTCCCATCCATTAACTAATGTGAGCAGAAGAATAATAGATATAATAGAAAGGCCCAAGAGTGTCCAGGCACTCAAATCCATCACATACAATGGCGCTAAAGCGAGAATTTTGGTGTCAGCAATTGCGCTCAATTCCGATATGTATGTGTATAAAATAGGAACGACTTGGTGCGTACTAACAACAGATTGATAAGGATCAAGATGTGGCCAAACAACATTTCCGCGACCACTTAGATTGTTGGTCCAAAAATCCAAACGAGCCACCAGACCAGTGACCATTTTACTCCCAATTAAGAATTTGCCCTTGCTTACGGGGACAAGTGTGAAGTTTAAATGCCTAGAGAGTGTTTTTATACCTTGTAATTCAGGGACTGTCGATGGGGTTCTGCACACCGACTCTCGTATGTAGACATATTTTGCATAAAAATCCGTCCCGTGATCAACATTTACTTGCTTGTTTCTGTGAAGACTGAAATTTAACTTGCTCAAAACGGATGGATGTTGAGCAGCCAGTGCGGGAAGATCAAGGCGGTACAGAGCGCGATGGTAGCGACGAGCAAATACGAATAGTGCATTCATTTCCGACAACCAAAAATCGTTGTATAGCTCTGGTCTATCCTCGTTGTTCCAGCGAAGTATAATGAAAATCTGTGGATTTTGCAGGAACTTCTTCACAACGTACGCTGGGAACATGCGGTGCGATACACCGGTCTTCTTGGTCGCATCACGGAATGGAAATTTCAACCTTACTCCAGGCGCGAACAAGGAAATTATGCAGTGATAGTGTTTCATGCTGATAATCATCCTCCAATGGCGTTTCTTTGCGGTGAACTCATGGGATTTGAGCCACTTGTAAGTTGTCAGATGAATTGGTCCCGCTTCCATTTTTGCAGTGTAATCAAACATGTGTGAAATTTGCTCCCTGCTTTGGATATTCATTGAACCAAAAATCATTTGCACTGAGCAGTCGGGAGCGGACAATATCGGGTAGGAATTTTCTGAGGAGATCGGACTAACTAAAATGTTTCCCGCGAGGACGTGAGATACACCTAAAAATAATAAGATTAATTGCATGACAAATGTTTGGGTTCTCTTGTATAATATAGAATCCTGCAAATCGTGCGGAAAAAGCAGAAATATCAACACGATGGTGTTAAATATACTCTCCGGTATTGCACGAAGGGTGTATAGAACTTCGGCCAAAATCATAAATGGATCATATATGTGGCAAAGTTTCGAAGCTAGAGGAGCGTGTTAGAGTGCCTAATATTACGGTTTTTTGGGCAAAACACGTGGGCACTTGAGTTTGGTCAAATTTAATCACACTCACATTATTGAGAACTCCCATTGAAGGGTTACATTAAATATATTCCTTCGGTACGCCAATTGGAAAGCGGAACACATTTGAAAGCAAGTGTGAATATGTAGTATGATTGATTACTGTACATACTTTACTGTACATACAGTAGAGTCTCTCTATAGCAAGTCTCTGCACAACAACATTTCTGTGTAACAACAATAATTTTCTAACCTTTACATGTAAGGTGCATATTTAATGTTCTATACAACAACTTTTCCCTGTAACAATATTTGTCGCCCTTCCCATTAGAGTTGTTGTATAGAGACTCCACTGTACGTTGTTTTCAGACAGTCTGAAATAATTGCATACACCTGATCTTGCATGAAATGTTTTTCATTTATTGGATGCATATATCGGACGGTCTTGTGCTGGGGCGCTCATTATTCATTAAAATCGGACCAGGACGAGGTAGCGCGGTGGCTACCGTGTGCACGCTGCTTGGGGTGGGCAAGGGTTGCGATACCTGCCAGCCTCTAAAAATATTCATTAGAATTAATGGTTTGATACCGTCGATAGGAGGAAAAAGCTCGCACAACAGGTCAACATCACGCCCAGATATTTGACCAGAATAGTTTGTTGATCTATTGAATCTATTGAATGATCTATTGAATATTTAGAGTCTGAAAAATATAAATTATATGCGGCGCAAAATGTTTTTGTCATTATGTAATCGTTCATGATTCAACTTGATTGTGTTTGAACGAACCGTTTGTCCCGGTAAATGCATAATGGAAAGAAATGTCATTTAATGTACATAATGTCTAGCATAAAATGTTACCGAAATGTAGACGACGGAAGGACATTGGCGCGTGCGTTCAAGTTCACTTCGTCCCGGTTGATTTTTCAGTAGTCGTGAAAAATTTATCCATTGTGGTAAACTGTCGGATTTCGCATTAGAGACAACCAATGCACGTTTATATATGTATGTGCACTTGCATTTCTCTCTTGAAGCTGCTTGAGTATTAATGTGTGCATAATGCATATACATTTGTATGTATGTACATATGTATTACTAGATTGTTGTCGTGCTATTAAAGTAATACGTCTCAAGAACGTAAATCACACCTTATATGAAAGCGATTCTCTTTCCAAACATATCTAAAAATGCTGTGCTCGACCCGATATAAGTTGTACACAAATTTATTCACATACTGAAATGTAAAAAATGCCCAACAATTTATATTAAAAATTTATTATGTGTAATTTCATATTTTATTTTGTTACCTTTCATTTTATTATTTTCATTGCTTATTTTTATGTATTGGTCAGACTTCGTCTTCTTCTATCTGGTTGCCGGGGACAACTGCTATTGTTGTGTGTTGAGGTTGGAGACTCAACAGCAACAATAATTAATTATGATTAAAGCTGTGACTTGCTTCTTGCTCGTCTCCGCAGTCATCTTATTCTCGTCGTCAATAAACTAACAACTACGTAGTTTTCCTCCTGAAATCCTGTCTTTTCCATTTATTTTAACCCTAAATCTTATAGTATGTACATACATGGTAATATATCTACAGTAAATAAATATCTGCTATGGGCAAGGACATGCTCAGACGCTTCAGAACAACTTTCGACCATTTTACATATATATACATGCATGTGTAATTGACTGCTAAAGAACATGCATCTTGTATTACGTAGCTTCAACGTCGGACATTCACGATAATGCCAATGCTATATGTAGACGAATTGAATGTGAAAATTTGACTAGAATTTGTAACACTCGATCAATTTGGACGAACACTGCCATATCCTATGCAGATACATGCACGCGATGAATCAACTGATGTCAACGCCTCCGCGTTTGAGCTGACGACAAATTCACAACTTTGACTTCGACCATATTCTCAGGAGATTTGTTAGAGTTTTCACCCTGTAATTGCTCCTCGATTGGTAGCCCGTTGCTACCATTTTGTTGAATGTGGCCTTCTGTCCCTCCAATGATCTTCTGAGGTGGTGTGGTAGGACTAGGCGTAAACAAAATTTTCTCCAGTTGAATGAATGGCGACTCCAGCGTCAGGGTCAGAATAAAGGCCACCAAACCAGATACGGTTATATGGGCAAAGAATATGTAGGTCTGGAAAATCCAAACAAAAATTTGTTCAATGTGGATTAGGACGACGCCATTGTCTCTTTAAAAAATTTGAAGGCGAAAGAAACTATTATGTACCAAGTTAAATTTGCTAAATTCCGCCGGATGCGTGATGCCCAGGTGGTAGATCATTTGTATGTGCCAGGACGTAATGTATAAACAGTAGGTGAGGCGACCCAGGGGCATGAAAATGTTGAGGGAAAGAATTTGGTTGACGATTCCTCCATTGCCAGTGACGCAAGCAAAAATTATCCAGGCCGTAATCACACCCCAAAGCCAGCGATGGACTCCAGCGAAAAGGGCGGCTTCCCAACTGTCGTAGGTCGTGGCGGCGTTCTTGGGATCAAAAAAGGACATGGGGCCAAAAATGATTCCCAAAGCCCCGGCCGTGCTCAAGGCCCAACCAAGGGCAATGGTCCAGGCAGGCAAATTTAATTGGAAGGAGCCACGCTTTTTTAGGAGGTAAAGGCCATAGCCCAGGCAAATGCCCACCACGTAAGGGCCGAATCTATTCCAGGGCTTAATGTACATGTCTGTGTCGTAGGTTTTCATGCTGAAAGAAAACAATTTTTTTTTCAATAATAGATAATACATCTCTAATGTTGCAAGTGTACTCATTTCTGCTTAAAATGCTAACCTTTAAGCGAAACGAAACGTCTTTGAATGTTAAAATTATTTAGTTGCGTTTGAAACACTTGTTACATTTGTATAGATAATGTTAATGGACTTACTCGATGAATTGAACGGACGCTGGTGGGAGTTGCTTGGAGCGGGTGATGGCTGAAGGAATTGCCATGGAAGCCACGTGTAGGCAGGCCAGAATGCCAAACCCAATTTTTTTCCACCTCCACAAGGGATAAATGACCAAAGGCGCCAGGATGAAAAATTGCATGTCCACGGATAAATACCAGGATTCACCATAGCACTATAAGAATGCAGAAAAAAGGATTTACCATTTGTTCTACGACATATTTGTGGATGTACAAAATTGTCTTCCCTTGTGTTCTTATACTTTACGAATGACTGGATTATTATTATTGCTACATTGGCTTCGGAAATTTCCAAAAAATGTACCATGGCATTTGGTGCTTTGTACGGGACGAGATTACTCACGTACAGAATATTGTGCCACCATCCATTAGCACACCATTCGCTGTCCAAGTCCAATATGAGCCACATGGGGCCACTACCAAAATAGGGCAGGAGCGTCGCCATCACGCCCACTAATATCACGTACGTCGGGGTGAGTCTAAAATTTAATGGAAAATATATTTAATGGATGAAATATTATTTGAAAATTTTCTTTTATTTAACAAACATATTTAACAAATGTGGAAAGACGACGTTTTATGGAAGCCAAATTTTGAAAATGTAATTAATGAATGTTAGGGTACCTCAAATAACGATGGAGAATCAGCAGCGGGTAATTGATCTTACCCTTCCTTTTGTCAAACTCACGCAGGAGATTGTAAGCCACCAACGCTCCGCCCATGGTAAAGAATGTATCCACGGCCAGGGCTCCGTTCATGATCAAGTACATGGACCAATCCTGATACATCTGCGGATACATTGACAAACACATGTAAAATTTGTCCCATTGCAGCATATGTTTTGCCCGTACCACATATTTCTTTGCATTTTGGATTGCAAAAAACGTACATAGAAGACATAGATGTGTGTGCATATTTATAATAAATGTTTACATTAAACAATATTTTATGACGATTCCGGAAAATATGTACCTGCTTCACATCCACGAGATTCCAGGTGAGTTGGAAGGTGCCGATGAAGAGCGTGTGACCCAAGATGATCCAGGAAATACTGAGGAAGCGGAGGCCGTGAAGGCAGCCCAGATTGTCGCTTCCCACCTGTGTGCTCATCCATTTCTTGGTATTCGTGTACAGGGAAAATGATAGGAGAGCTTTCTTTGCTACACCTATAAGTAGAAAAATTTATATATACAAATTTATTTATGTATGTAAATTTATATAATTATATATGCATATGTAGTATCTATACGCATGCAGTCCGATAATTTCCATATAATGCATATGGATAGAATATAAGCGCTTTAGTAAGTTGTATAAAAAAAAATTTAAATGACAAGATTACCTGGGCTGTTTTGCTGACTCGGCGAAAGGACGTCCAGAGCGGTGGCGGAGAGACACAGAAGCAGAATGGCTAGAAGGACGGCTCTGAAATGAGACAAGTGAAAGGTTAGTATGTAATATACATATCATTGAATGTTAAAATTAAATGATATCGAAAATAATAGAATGATAAGGCATAACAATGTGTAATATAAACAAACACATTGTGCAACCTTTTTTCAAGATAAAATTTCCCGATAACGTTCATTTGAATAGATTCTAATGGGAAAAAAATAAAGTGCACTAAAGCCGTACTCACATCACGACATAATCCCCGGCATCAAGGGGTGGCTTATCGGGCAAATAGCATTGTACCACAGTCTGTGTTAGGAGGTCATCCGTTTCCCACTTGTAAAAATTGGATAGCAATTGCTGGACGTCTGTTGGCGAACAGGAAATGGGGAAACAAGTTCCGATGAAGGGGAACATCGTCACTGGCTTTTGAAGCTGGAGTAATTCCTGCACCAAAAACACGCCAATTTCAACATTTTAGTAGGTATTACATAATAATTTGTAAGCGTTTATTCATTTTGTTTGAATATGAAAAATAAAATTTTAGGGGCAAAATTTGTAGGGAATTTCATACAAAACTTCATTTTACTGCAGTTTTACCAAGGCAGGGCTTCTACTATACGGAATCATTTTGGGGTAAACTGAATCCTGAAGCTCAAAGTATATAATACAGTGGAGTCTCTCTATAACAACATTGAAGGTAATAAAAAATATTGTTACTGAGAAATATTGTTATATAGAGCATTAAATATGTACCTTACATATTTAATGCTACGAAGGGCTGAAAAAATAGCATTTTTTTTACATAAATACATGTTGTTAACAAAATACAATGAGCAAAATACATGTTGTTGTAGGGAAATGTTGGTATAAAGAGACTTGTTATAGAGAGACTCAACTGTATTCAAAAATATAGATGAAAGTATTGTATCTACCAGAAATTCTTCTACAGTTGCAGCCGATGTAGTCGATGCGGATTGGGTCCCTTGCAAAATGAGGAGATTGTTTAAGGCACTTTCGTTCATCCATTGGCCAAACTTCTCTCCGGGTAAAAGATACGTGGAACAATAGCGACCCCGCATTACTTCTTTTGTTGGAAGCACTTCCCGGATTTGAAGGCATTCATGAAAATCCCCGGGAATCTGGGTGTGCCCCCGTAGAATGCCGCTCGGGAGTTTACCCCACGCGTCGACCACTAATGTAACAATAAGACAGGATGCGAATTGATCATACCGTTTGTATTTCAAGATCACAGAATCCAATAAATTGGAGACCATTTTTCATTTGTTTACGGAATCAAATAAAATGGCAAATTCCCATTTGAAATTGGTTGCGCAATTACGGTAAATTTGAACAAACCTATTACGTTTAACAAAAACTGTATTCGATGTAAGCGGAATTGCATCGTACATACTTTTGACGTAAATGTGATTAATCGTGAGCTTTGCATTTAATTTTAACAAAACTGCAATTAATGTAACCCGAATTGTAATACAATTAATTGATATGGAAATTTGAATTTAAATATACTTCCATCAAAATAAATAAATATGGAATTATTAAAGTCAGAGTACATTAAATTGAAGATGAATTGTATTAAATTAAAGACACATTGTATTACATTAAAAGTCAAATTGTATTACATTAAAAGTCAAATTGTATTACATTAAAGACAAACTGTAGTAAATTAAAGATAAATTGCATTAAATCAAAGACAAATTTGCGGAAAATTGAAAATCAATTGCAGCCAATCGCGTTACATTGGCCAGAACTGTAGTAAATTTAAAAAAATAATAAAGTTTAAGCTAAATATACAAAATGCAATTTTCACTGAAATTCGAAAACAAATAGCTCGCTGTAAATTATAATACAAGTCATCTAAATATATTATTAATTATTATTATTAACGTACTTTGAAGAGCCCAATTGTCAGGAAATTCAGTCTCAGTGGATAATTGCTGCAACAATATGTCCGTGTGACTCACACAAGTCTCAGACACATTTTCGTACAAAAATTCTTTTGGAATTTCCGGATCGAAGAGACTCCGTACCATGCTGTTGATTCTCGTATCAATTCTGGAAATGCTGAATCTAGCCATTTGAGTTTGATTCCCGAAGCCAAGCTCTCCTTGCACACTTGCCAAATTATTCAGGCGGTTCTGGAGATCCGGTACATTTTCCAGGAGTTTGTACCGGATTGCCCTGTCTATGCCTTCCCCGCCTTGAGCCCTTACCAAATACACGGGGTAGCAGAGTAGAATGAGCAAAATTTTCAGAATGCCCATCTTTATGGTGAAATTTGTCCCACGGCTTTTTGTATTGCAAGAAATATCGTATGATTTACTCGTAGCGTCAGAAATCCCGTTTGACTTGAAAGCTTCGGCCAGTTCCAGGGTTTATATACGCAGCCAGGAACTGAATTTTACCTTGATTTCAGTTTATCAATTGAAAAGGTCTTTAACCGCTCCTACAAATCCGTAATATAAGCCAACGGAATGATGAAAAACAACATGTAAAGTATTTTGAAACAGCACTCAGGGGTTATGGCCGAGGCAATGCACACCATGAAAAGCTCTTTAGAGTTCAACTGTGTTTTAAGTGTAATTATATTTATATGAACTCAATGTAAGGTAAGTGTGTCAAAACTGTGACTGCCGTGGCACACGTTTGATTGACGGGACAAGGCCGCTCCTGATAAAGCTATGTATGCATGAAAATGTGCGAAAAGGAAATTTGCTCGTCACATGATAATCTTCTTATCAGTTTCAGCTATGGTTAAGATCTTTAACCAGTAGAGTTTATCTATACAGGTATATAGGAGTTCAGTCAGGTTATTAATCCAAATATTGTGCTTTTGCCACATACAGATAAATAGATGCACCCATTCGTCATGCTTTTGTTGAAGAATTAGAGTGTGTGGTAAGTCCAGGTGGTTGAACTTTTCTGCAAGGCCGGTCGTCAAACCTTCTGGGAACGGAGGGGCAAATTCCAATGGATTTCATTGAAAAACTGCCCTTGCATTGCCATATGGATATCAGACAATAATTTATTCTGTACTTAAATTTTAACGGCAGACATACATACATTAGGAATCATTCTGGAAATAATTTTACGACAAATTCAATACAATTGCTTAACAGACTACGATTTCAAGATTAAGCCACCCAAGATATACAATAAGAATGGCTACTAATTAGCAGTCATAACCAGAAGATTAACAGTAAGATCGAAGACGACCTTTAAAACGGTTAACACTACGGGCTTTCTAATGTTGTACGCCCATCCCATCCGAAATCGGATGGGTCGGAGTGCCATAAAGTTTTTCCGGAATATCCTGTTCATGTTGAATCCTTTGTGCTGGCAATACAAGAGGATCTTGTTGGAGCGATGGTCAAATCCGGCCATCGTGTCGAGGAGCACACTCAAGCACAAGGTGGAATTGATCCCGATGAAGCCCATGGTGAGTCCAAGGACACTCTCCAGTCGGAT
>JAQGBT010000165.1:0-72967 GCA_034698585.1 Disparrhopalites patrizii
TATATATATATATATATATATATATATATATATATATATATATATATATATACACATACAAGTATGTTTGCTGTGTTAGAAACAAAAACTCAGAAAGTTGTTTTTGGAAATCGGAAAGAGATATTATTTGTAAAATTATTATTGTAACCTATGTAAATGTTATCGAATCTTAAATTGAGTTACTACGTTTTTCATAAACCAAAAAAATTGTAAAAAGTGTACACGTACATACATTTGAGGAAAATTATGTGGTACAAAAAAGTTGGCACAAAAAGTTATATGAAGTAAATACGGCTTACAAAGGTGTGAACTCAAAACATACTGAAAATTTAATAGTACAAAAATAAAAAAACGATGTGGTTATTTTGCGAGTAAAACAGAAGAATATTCGTCAAAATTCAAAAAGTTATCCTGAATAATCTGTAGAAACCTCACCCTTTTGTCGTCCAAAACTTCACCAGGGCGGAGTTTTCTATGCTCCTAATAGTAAATATCCAAAAAATAATTCACGTGTGTCCGAAAAAAAAGAAAAATAGCGTAAGAGCTCACCATTTGCTTTCATTAAGTTTATACATTGACAAAAAATAGTTTATATACTTCTTAATTCTAAAAAAAATAAACATCGCATACCAAAATTATCTACGGTATAACATAATCATTGTGCGTGTTTGTGACTGAAAAACGTACTAACACCAAAAATATTAAAAAACTGTATTTACGTGTTTAATGCATACATGTGTTGGTTTATAGTAGGAAAATAAAACGTCACGGTCTGACTCTGCATGGTTATTATTCGTTGACCTCATCTTGCAAACGTCAGTACGACGCACAAAACCCATAGAATTAATCAATACGACTTGATGGTGCACTGTTTAACATGACGATTATTATGACATATTTCTTAACCAATGTCAAATCAAGTCCAGAAATACGGTTGAAAAACATTGCCTATTAATGTCCATGTAGATAACAACTACCAAGCAATTTCGGTAATCTGTCTCGAAGTAGCGTGCGAAAGAATGGAAATACTATTTGTTGTAAACTTCCTAGATTTAACCAGATTTTTTGAGAGACGTTGCACGTACATACATAAGTAATTAAAGAAGACAAAATAATTCCTCCTTTCAGTGTGCAAAAGGGAAAATCCGAATTACATCACGTAAGTAACTTACATGTACGTACTCAAAAAGGTGCAATTTGACACCAAAATTTACCATTTTTGCAACAGAGTTTCGAATCCGCAGGTACTGACTGGCGGTAGAGAATTTCTTCAAGCGGCTGGATAGCACTAGTAATTGATCAGGCAATTACTTGTACAAGAACTACTGATATCTGCAGGATAAGTTCCCATTTCACTTATTCTTATTATCACAGCAAACTGACCCAATAATAAACTGTAAATGAATTTCTAGTCTGTGTATAGCTTACGAATTTTGGAAGGCTAGGAAGACAAGTAATTCTATTATTTATTTTTTGGAATTTTAAAAAGCACTTCAAATCCTGAAATTAATGTTCGCAAGTTCGTAAAACGTAACGACAAATGTCAACGGCCACAAAAATGTGAAAAATTCGCAAACTTAAAAGCGAAGTTTTTCGTAACATTACTTTGTGTGATTGAACCGAAAACATTTTCACTTTGGCACACTGGTTGGGAGGAGACAAACACTGAAAGTACTAGAGCGTTTGAAAGGGAATGAATGAAGCTCTCGAAGGAGCTCATTCAAGGAGAATGTTAAAAAGGATGGAGAACGAGATGAAAATACCTCATCGGTGATGATAAGTGAGGGCCTTCTACCGATGTCTTCGGGTGGAATGAGAATGAGAGATCCACGGCGCGAAGAGGGACCGCTGCCTGGAGCCAAAGATCCTTTACGGTCACTTACCGGCGTCTTTTCCCGTGAAACTTCCAACTTCGGGGGCTCAACAATAGCTGGCTTCGCAGTTGGCACCTGCAGTTAACAAATGTTGTTGTAATACAAGTACATTCCCAGAGGAAATTCTTAGCACCTGCAGATGGAGTCAGCGTGAAACAGAAAACTTGCACATTTGCATTTTAGTTATTTGGCGTTAGTCTGGACGTTTGAGCCACGTGAATATGAACGAATCGAATATAACACATTAAAAGCTTCAGTTGAGTGAATAATATGAACCGTATTATATGACCGTTTCTTGCCTCGGGGGTCCCCCTTATTTCAGGTTTTTTATACACTAAACCAGACGTAACAACCATACTGAAAGGTCTCTTCATTCTTTTATCTTATTCGTCAAACACATCATAAAGACCTGAAAGCTCGCATTGTAGTTGTAAAAATATTTTCGGAAGGAAGAACGTAAAACTTCGCAGGGGATAAAGAGTTCACATAAATATGGAGTTAGTATATAGACGGTAATATTAGTACAGACAACCCGCAGAGTTCTCACTAAACCAGAGACTTCGGGAGAAGAAATTTATGCAGAAGCGATTAATTGAATTTATGAAACGGTAATATAAAGCATAATGCAAGCAATTGATGGCAGCCCGCAGTAAACTATGCTTGTGGAAATTCGATTATTTTCTTGGGGACTGGGCAAGTAGACTCCTGAATTGAAGCCTCATATTTGTTTAATTCGATAGCTAAGTTGTACCATTAGAGGCTATGACCATCAGAAGACAAATGAATTATACCTATACGTATATTTTATTGTGAATTATGTACACTTGCTACAAATAATGGGGCAGGCAATCTGTAAAATCGGAAGCAAAACGACTATTAAGTCCATTCTTGGGCTAAACTTGTACGTAGCGGCCACAAAACAAATGCTTCACCCAAGTACAGCAAAAGTAGTTCGGGAGAATTACACGAGGAAACCCGTAAAAAGTAAGTACTGCTTGGCGGATCAGTGTGGGTAATGTGCAGCATGGAGCTTGTTTTTTATACATTGTAGGTGGCCTTGAAAAATAAGCGAAAAAATATCTGTCGACAAAATGTAAAGAACTTACAGGAAAACCATCTATTCTCGTTAAACCTCCCTTTCTCTTGTGCCAGCCGAAACAGCCCCACGGATAATTTGTATTTTTGGCTAGTGGCATTCGGAGAATAATCTGTCATTTGTGTGTAGTATTTTTGCAATGTTTCAAACAATGGCATGGACTCCCATACACAAGAGACGTGCAAAAATACACGGCCGTCAAGATCTTAATCTCAGCAAGAGCCCGGTAGCAGCTTAACCGTCGTCTACTGGGGTTCCAAATTTTTAAAAGTGATGCTTTACACAACTGCAAGTGTTCTGATGTGTGCTAACAACCATGGCCGGGCTCCCTATTCTTCTTTTAAGCATGGGACTGTGAGTATAGGAGGAGCAACTAATCAGGACTCCTTTTGTGCTTGGATTTCATTGACCGAAAAAACTCCTGACACACTCTACGTGATTTTTAATAACTTTCCGTAGGCTGCAAAGGAAGAGTTTTATAAGTCAAAATCGTTCATGAGCATCAGAAAAATAGCATGCAAGACTTCTGAAACTGAATCTCTGAAACTTACTTTACTGTTTTTTTTACTCAACAGGCATTCACGGTACACACGTCCTTCCCAAATTAAATTAGTTTTGACAGAATAAATGTGTAGTTTGAACCGGTGCACGCACGGCACTGGCATTATATTCATACGTATTCATTGGGGATTATATTTGATATCTCTACCTACTACCTGTACATAATAACGTCTACGGTCTGCGTCATTTCTTCAAAAACAAAAAATTTAGCTAAACTGACGAAAAACTATGCTATGAATGCTATAAATGGTGCTTGAAAATAACCTCAAACTAGGTGAAACCTATGAATCTAAGGCTAAATCATTTTTACTACTAACTAAATTATTCTGGGTGTTCTGCACGACTTCTAGAGATGACACATTTCATCCAGGTTGAGGGGATTAGAAAGTAGTGTCACGTAACCATATTGATTTCTTATTAAAATAGTAAGATCGCACATCTCGTTGTAGTTGTAGTAAGAAAATGACTGTTTGAAAAGCTGAATATCACCGCAGTAGTTTTCTACATCCATTTTTTTCTTTCTCGTTGTCCTTTTCGATGAAACTATAATGAATCCTAACAACGAACAAACATTTCCTGCCCTACAAAGATAATGCAAAATATTATCAAAGAATGAACAACAAATGTCAAGGTTCGAAGTAATAATACTCCGAATGTATTGCTAGACAAACATAATATAGAAGACCGGTGAGCTACGAAATTGCACACATGTAAATACATATCTGTATAAGCGATGGCCACAGGCAGGCCCGCAAGGCGTGTACCAAGCCGCTTCACTCGCAAGCATTGTAACTACACAGCGAGCATGGCGTTGGCTTCCTTGGATATTATTCCTCCTACACATAATGCGAATACTCTATATAGATAGATACACCAGAAGCAGTTATGAGGTCATCCACGATTGGACCACCTAATGACGAATGTTCGTTCAACGACCAACTAGCTCATTAGCATCAACGATTACTTCTGCTTGCATTGTTGGATGTCAGGGAAGTGGAAGGGAACTAGGTAATTTGGGTTCACACTTCAAAAAATGCACAAAACAAGGCCAAGCAGAATACTGACGAAATATCTTTTAACTACTGTAGACTACTTTTTGCATGCGTAAACATACAGCAGTCTGTAACTTTAGAAAAATATTTAATATACATTGCATTTTTATCTATAATAACACATTGGTTCCATCTTGACGAAAAATTGACGAAAAATAAGCATTTGAAAGTGAATAAGCATGGCAAAGTACACTGAAAAGCTTCAACGCTTTTGCCACAAAAGCCTGGGAAGTCGCTTGCTTTGGTTATGAAAATTACGAATACCTTTTTCTTGTCTTCGGGTTTTTTGGAATCAGGAGTTTCTATTTTTGGTGGCTCTACCTTCGGCTTAGTACCCACAACTTTGGGTTTGTCTTCTTTGGGTTTAGCAGGTACTTTCTTCTGCAGTATCCGGACAGCACAAGATGGCAGTAGCGAACATCACAAACATTTTAAAAACAAACACTCTTTAGATAAACTACTTGGAAACGATTGCACAAACGACTTTTTCTTAACTTCGCACACATCCTTACGTTTATTACAAAAAATAGAATCGAAATTTGTTTGATAACTAAGTGTTCCTATGATGTTGGGACTACGTCATTTGAAATATATAGTACATCAAAAATATCATTGTAAAATATTAATTTCATTTTGACGTAAATATTTTCGTACCCAACGATATTATTCTTTGTGTACCCGAATTAACTTTCTCCAAAAAAATTCAGTGCCACCTATCATAATCACGGATTAAAACGCCTGCCGTATTTCAAGGAAGACATAATTTGCGAAAAAAGTTGCGTATATCCTGGAATACTGAGGAAAAACCGCATTACTAAATGTGGTGTCAGTTTGTTTTGAAAAATATTCTGGACCGAGGAGTACAATTTCAATGTATCTATACAAAATAGTGGCTAATGTGTGTGTGCGAAGACATAAAAACCGTTCGTTTAATCCAACAAACAATACTATCAAATAAGGGTCGCCACATTGCTACGCAGTTGGAGGACGAAAATCCAAAACCCAAAATAGAATTCCATACCATGGAACTAAAATTTAGGATAGCCAAGATACAACGCATAGCAATACAATAACAATTGGCAACACCTTAAATACTACCAGTTTTCATCTACGCAATTCTATTTCCTGTATTGCCTTATTATGTGGTTGCTTTCTCCCCTCAGAACTGTCTCCAAATCATTCCTCTTTTTCTTTGACCCAAATTTTGATCTCTCCCTTCCATATCCACATACTTTTCGTCTTCAGTTTTTGTTGAATGAGACACTCACATTTCCGTTTTTTAATCTTTCTCTACACCCTTTTCGTTATCTTCACGCGCCACTATCTCTTTCTCTTCTCCTTTTTATCTTTTTCTTTCTCTTCACCTCCCTCCCTGTATTTCTCTCTTGCTCATAACCCTTCTCTTTCTCCAACACCTTTCAGAAAATTTCGTCCCCCAGCTACTTGCGACCATTATTTACATGAATTAATTTGGTTGTCAACTGAGCTGTACTACCTCCGCAAGTTAAACAAATATGTAAAAATTTGTATTCGAACATAGCTTTTACCATCAAGCTACTTCATAATACCTAAAATACTTCATTCAAACTACGATAACCACACATCCAAAACGGTTTCTGCGTCTACCTTACAACCACCTTAGTACTACATCAAACACTTTATCTGAAGTCAACAAAGTTTGCAATACTACATAATTTAGTTACATACTAGCAAACTGGGGCTGGTGAACAACGGTTTTTGACAAAACAATTTTAGTAAGCTTCCATAGATGAATACGTACATACTAATTACGTCCTTCAAAATTTGGGTAAACTACGCTACTAATTTCGAAGATTTGGACGTTTTGAGACCTTGATATGCAATCGTAATGCATGATCTAGCAATATGTCAAGCGATACACATTGTGATCATTTTCACATGAAACAATATTTGTTTGCTATATATTTTTGTCCGCTGATACCCTTGATAATCTTCTTTGATATTATCGGCAAACTACGAGCAAAGAACACAAGGGAAAAGTTCCTTGTAGTGCTAGACCCAATCGATCAGAATATGCTTTCTATCACTATAATCGTATCTGCTTGATTTCTAAGCAGTGGTCAGACAATAAATGCATCAAATTCATCCACCCTGCTGTGCACAGGAATACGCATACAGGCTTTCAGATGTTTCTGCGGATTGTCCAGATGATAGCTACTAGCTACATACAAGAGTTATTCCAGCCAACCACTACCATCTCTCCTCCATTATTAATGCCATTGTCTTAAACTGACGACGTCGCATTCTAGGAGCTTCTGGCGGCGTATTTTCCTCTTCCACTGGTAACCATATTTTATTCATCATTATCACCTTGCCCATGCCACTCTCGAGACTTGGATACGCGAAGAAAAAACGTGTTAGAATTACATACTAGTTTACTGAGCCAGAATGGGACCGCATGTAGTAAATGAATTGACAGGTAGCATAGTCGTCTACAAATTCAGACAGACAGACATTTTGTTCAAATATTTTCCCAACTGTGGGTAGCGTCTCCTTGCACAGCTCAGGGTAATTGTGCCACTTCAGTGACGAGAGCGCGTCATGAGTCATAATTACTATGAATGATGAATTGTAAAAGATGGAACGTTTCCCACTTTTTATCTTGCCAAACTATCGCCTCGGTTCGCTCAACAAAATATACATATTTCCGAGTGCACACCACACACCGCCAGTCACTCAAACGAATTTCAGTTTGCGATGATATTTTAAGATTCGCTATCACCTTACCTTCTCTTCGGGCTTCTTTTCTGGCACCGGTTTCTGCAAATCACAAACCAAATTTACATTCTTAGCACTTGACTCACTGATTCATTTCATGATTACTGAAACAAAAAATACTTACGTTTCCTCAAGATACGACGCGATTAGCGAATAATAATAATAATAAAAACATAAGAGCATGCTTGAGACTTTTTTCAGTTACAATAAATTAATTAGCCTTAATGGCTCAAATAATTGATTAATGTGTGGTTTATATGCTTGATTACGGTTATTTAGGGGTGGTGCTTACAAATTGTTTACGGGGGCCAAAGATACTGCTGATTTCGTGAAGGTTTCATACTACCGCATAATCCTGGTATTATAATAATATAAGCACCTTCCCAACGCAAGTACGTAATTGTTAAATTACATTATAAAATACAAACCGCGCTATCTTCTGCAATTTATGTTAGCACTTCAGCGCCACATAACTTAATGTGAGGATATGTTCGGGTGCTCCAATGCAGTAGTGCAGTAAGCTTGGGCGCTACTTCTAATTCCGATACTGGTGGTCGTTTGTATCGCGAGTAGGAACGAAGCAAATTCATCTCCCTCGCGCACATGTGCTCCAAGCGCATTTGTCTGTGTAAGCGGTGAACAGGTATTTACTGATGGTTAGACATTTCAAAGACTGCGGGCAACAAAGTTCTAAGCATGAATGTGCGCATAGCTCTACTATCCAAAACATTAATTGAGAAGCTACAAGCAGGCAACATTAACTCGGTGCAAAACAAACCATGCAGATATCGTACGGGTAAAGCCAGCTCGTAAGCGTAAATACTGTGGCAGTAACGTAGTCCAACGGTGTCTAAAGACCGCCAGGGTTCAGTTTAATTCAGTTTTGAACCAAATTATTCAATAAATATTTTTGTTGGATTATTGTTGCACGTTGAGCAAAAACCTTTTAGAAAAATTACGCCCAACACAATCTTTGCCTTTCTCAATACAGATACATTTAATGTTTTCACAAATACATTGAAAACAAATATTTCACCACCGTCTTTGAATACTAGTAGAAGTATTAAACAGTAGTACTAGTAGTAGTCAAAAGCGGGTGTAGAATAATTAAGCGACCTGCTGTGGGTAATATTCTTCTATGAATTCACATGGTGTAGGTATAAATGAATGTAAGTAGCAATTGGCAATTGCCGCCTATGTTAAGTAACCAGGAAAGTAAATTGGCCCCGATGGTCTTAGCTACTTCTACATAGGGTGTGCAAAAGTGGTTTGACGTGTGACTATTAATTTAACAACGTGTTTAAAGTAATAAAAATATGTTACCGTGTGTTTACTCGCATTACACTCTGCTACATATAACGCCGTAAAGAATCAAACGATTTTAAGCTACATACTCCATTTTTAAAATAAGATACACAGTGGTTTGTTATTTTAAAAAAAAGTAAATAAACATTATACTTCTGAAAAAGTTAAACAAATTCTGCTAAAATTGGTATTGGAAAAACAAACGTGTATTAAATGACGGTAAATGATATGATACTGCATTTGGAATATCTGTGTAGATGTTCACCTTGACCTCAGGGACCCTCTTTTGATTGACTTCAACAACACTTTCATCACTTCCCTCCTCGTCGGAATCTTCAGACTCCGTCACTTCAGGTAATTCAGGAAGCTATATATAGGTAATGTACATGTAATATGAACATTTGAATTTTTCGCACCAAAATGCCTTTAGACTAACCGTAACAATACATGGTCGTCAAAGAATATCACTTAAGCAACCTAAATAAAATCCAGTTGCCTAATTGTCTGAAAATCGTGGGTTTAAAACATTTTGGCTGAAGATTATTTAAAAATACTGAAACATATATTATATTCTAAACTCTGATGTTTGCGACTACATGTTTCAGAGTCCGTTAACCATTGTAATATCCTCTTACCCATATTAGCGTGAGCATTAATTCTATGGGGGAAATATCCCTCCCCCGCAACTCGTCTTACTCGCTTACTGCATTGGGGGACAGTCGAATCGCAGTGAGCAAAAATTGTCACTTTTCTATTACTGCTATACCATGACCCAGCATTTAAACCGACTTACCCCCGAGCAATGGGCCGGAATGTAGTAACTGCACTACCAAAGCGAGTTTTATAAAATATGATTCATTTTTTCTCATCTGTAAATTTCGATATATTGGTTAATCGAGAGCGGATCGAGAGCGCAGAAGCTGTGAAAAAGCACAATCCTATGATTGAGGGAAGGCTTCTGATGCTAGTTACAGCTTTCGTATGTATACGTGTGCGCCGTCACTTCTACGATCATGTGTACACAATGTTTGCGCGAGTAGGATTCGAACTAACAATAAGCTCTAAGCAAACATATTTCGACTTGATTGTAGAATAAAAAAAGATACATTATTTCTGGGAACAACAAATATAATAAATGCTTGGGTAAAACTTTGCGCACGAAATCTACAGTGTGCTACTATTTCCACTCAATTTTGCTGATTCACATACTACAACAGACAAAAAATGAAAGCTTTACATATATTCAACCTAAGCTTCGCATGATCACAACAAAGCAGTATATTTACTATTTACATTACATAATCACCAAATACTGATTCAAATGCAAATACTATTTTGAGATCTAAATCATTAAACCGAAAACCCCTGCGCTACCAGTTTTCTACGCAGGTAACAATAATAATGTACAGAATACAAATTTGAAAGCGCGACGAGCATACAAAAGCCAAACAAACTTACACCCAGATCAGCCTTGCGCCCTGCATCTTTTGTTTTAGATGGCGCAGTTACCTTCCCGTCGTCCATTGGAGTCGGCTCCACAACATCAGGTGGTACAAGCTGAGGTCTTGGTGTTGATTTCTGTTTCGTCTGTAGTTTGTCTTGCACAACTTCTGGTTTTCCATTTCTATCCAGCAGTGGTTTCTGTTCATCGGGTTCTTTAATCGCGATAGTTACGACCGGTAGATTTTCATCAGCCCTTAATATTTCCGAGGATTTTTTCCTTGGTGCATCCCGAACAGGGGACTTTCCATTTTTGTCAATTACGGTGGTTTCTTCGATAAGTGTTTTTTCTTGCTTTCGAATCTGCTGAACAGGCTCCGGTGCTGCCTTGGCTATTTCTTCAGTCAGTGAAGTGCCGTTCTTGATTGGTTTCTCCTCCTGTTTCTGAATCTTTCCAGATAATTTCTTTTTTGGTGGAACAGATTCCTCCTGTAACTTTGGAGTGACGTCCGTGGTAGGTGTTTCACTTTTTTTCTGGTTCTTTTCGGGAGGTTTCGAAATGGGCTTATCAAGTTCTTCAGTTATAAGCGTCGTGGTATCCAAACGCTTTCCTTCCACTCGAGGTGTTTCCATCTCCTCATTATCATCTGGTTCTTCCACAATGGGCGTGGTCAAAACTTCCAGTATTACTGGGATTTCGACGCCGTCAATGCTATTACGAGATGGCTCAGTCCTGGAATCTCGCCGTAGCGCATCAGCCTCTTCTTCAACGGTTGGCTTCGATTCTGATTTTTTTCCCTTGGTCGCAGCCAACGGTTTTTTGATCATGTCCTCAGGCTTATCTACCGGTGCCTTAGGTGTTGCTATGTCTTTGGTGGCAACAGCCTCTATCTACAATGACACGACAACGAACGCAAAATGCAAACATCTTGACCAGTAGCAACAACTAAAATTACACATCTACATTACAACAAATAAAGTCATCACAAGACATGACACCACGACACCAAGGACTAAGTTCACCATAGCCTGGACTGCACTAGCTACCACTAATACTTCTTACAAACCTGTTAAAATTAACACAGAATTACACTGATATCAAAAGGAATCTGGTCACTTATTAATTAGCGTAAAAAATAAGAGGGGATTGTTACTTTGAGCATGAGCGAGCCAAGAACAGGCTAGGAATAGGAATAAACGTTTTTCAGAACCTATAACTCTTTGTAAGCAACAGCAAATAAATCAATCCCAAGTTTGCTGTTGTTGTTTTAAGCATGTGTTTTTTCTTTCGACCTTTTAAATAGGACAATCCAATGGGGCATCCGAAATCTCAATACTGCACGAACTTTGTAAACGTTCGATAAACACCTGTGCATCCTGGCAAAATTACAGAATCTTTTGTAATCATACGGAATGTATGATTACAAAACATACATTTCGATTCCCGATCATTTACACACATAGCCATATCAGAGGAATTTAATGGTGGTAAAAATGTGTACAAGTGAAAAGGAAACCAGTTTTCGCTAATCCGATAAACTAAACTACTTGAGTTCGGAAATGTATTTCACATTAAAACTCTTGCTTCAGCATGTCAGTCGTATTTCATTTCGAAAAAAATAATCAAATTATATCCAAAATTTTTTGGCTTACTATTGTTCTTAGCCACGAAGAAAACAAAAACTGTTTGACTTGGAGGTATATTATGCTTGACCGTGGAAGCATACGATTATTTATCCCATTTTTCAGTGAATTTCAATATAAAGAATTCACTATTCATTCACTTTATCCACCATTCATTCCCTTTATTCTAATAGTCCCGTCCCAATTATTATAATCTAATGAATGTGCTGTTATTTCCATTAAAAACTTATAAATATAAAGAAAAATTTGCGGGTTCGTAGCTAGACCAATTATCTTTTTGCAACACCAGGACATTCAGGATCTCACAATCGAAATCCGCGCAGTTTTTTGTTGGTTTGTCGTAGTGATTTTTGGATGTCGTTAGCTACTGGAAAAACTATGAGTCGCCCGTGCTCAAGTAGACGGAGGGAGGACTTTTCTTACAATCGTGGTGATTAAAAGAAAGCATTAAGAATTTCTTATCAGGATTAAATAAAATTAATAAAATTCAAACAAGAATTTTTTTACAACAGAGAGGAGTAAAAGCAAAGCACATTGACGGTAAATATTTACGTGAATTAATGTCGAAACATTTACCTGTTCATTTTCAGAAGTATTTTCGACAGTAACAGGAGTTACAATATTTGCTCGAGTGTCAGCTTCTTCAGTCTGGTTACATGTAGACAATAACACTTTAACGCCACAAAACTAAGTAAAGTAGTAAAAATCTCGTACAAGCCAATTAAATGATTTTTGCGCTATATAAAGCAATGCCAACCATCATTAGGAATAGCGAAAAAAACGGCAGTTGAAAATAAAATAAATGCTCCACAGCGAAACCAAACAAACACATAACATAAAACAAAAATTTCAAATATAACTGAATTTAAGTAAGCTTGTCAATGTCAGCGCACGTCTGAATGATTTTGATCCAGGTAAACTCTAGAAGCCGGTGTGTTTGTAGAAATGCAGTCGAAATAAAGGTTTTGCTTTTGAGAATGTAAATGCTTAACATCTTTTACATACTTTTGAGATATCTTGTACGAAATACGGAAACTCATGAACCGTTACCCGATTTCCATGGATATAAAGTTCATTTAACAAAAATTAACTAAAGTCGAATTATGAATGTGAAATAGCTAACTAAAACGACGCTTACCTTTTCAGGTTCTTTTTTCTCAGGCTTTCTCTCTGGCTCTTTCTTCTTTTCTTCGATCTTTTTCTCTGGTTCTTTCTTTTTTTCTTCAACCTTTTTCTCTGGCTCCTTCTTTTTTTCTTCGATCTTTTTCTCTGCTTCTTTCTTCTTTTCTTCAACCTTTTTCTCTGGCTCCTTCTTTTTTTCTTCGACCTTTTTCTCTGCTTCTTTCTTCTTTTCTTCGACCTTTTTCTCTGCTTCTATCTTCTTTTCTTCAACCTTTTTCACTTCTTCTTTCTTTTCTTCTTCCTTTTTCTGTACCTTTTCTTCTTTTTTCTCTTCTTTCTTTTCTTCCTCTTTTTTCTTTTCAACTTTTGTTTCTACACGCCAATTAATATGCATTATTATAATGTAAATTGGCGAACTAATTCATATTTGACCTCTAATCGATGTTAAAAATCAAGGACAATTACAAACCTTTAATAATAATCTCAGCTTCAGATTCATTTTGGCCAAATTCATTTTTTACTTGGACTTTGTATGTCCCTGAAAATTCCTTCCTGCATTCACTTATAACGATTTTGATAGTCTTTCCATCAAAGGTAATTTTCGTTTCCTTAGTCTCGCGGATTATTGTTTGATTTCTACGGCATACAGGCATCATATATGAGAAAGTAATTAATGTCGTTTTTTTAAACGTGCATATTTATTTTAATGAAACCTACCGGTACCAAGTAACGATTACAGATTTATCGGATGTTGCCAGTTCTGCGTGCAATTCCGCAGACTTTCCTTCTTCAATAGTCTAATAAGAGGAGAATTTTCTGCGTAAAATCACGTTCACAAAAACATATAGCTTAAAAGTCATCATAATTCTTACCACAGACTTGAGTCCATGAGCAAATTTGGGAGCTTCTCCCTTCGGCTTGGGTTTTTCCTTCTCCTCTTCGGGTATTTCCGTAATTTCGACATTCTGAGAAGTAGTTTCTCCTTTCTCGTTTTTGGCAACAAATTTGTATGAACCCTTATCTTCCTTACTAGCATCAGCGATTTCCAGCTGAACTTTGTATTCACCCTGCATACGAAGAAGTAGGAAATTTGAATACAAAAAGTGGAAATCAAGCCACGATATCACATAATCAGCAAACACTTTAAAAATAGATACCTGAACTTTTTAAACATGAAAACATTTTAAGCAATGAAAATGTAAAATAAAATAACCTTTTGAACTTGTTTAATAATCACGCTCTTGCGATTATCTTCTTTCACGACCGTTTTTTCCTTGAACCAAGTAACTTCTGGTGGTGCAGCACAGCGGACGCTGCACTCGATAATAACTGTCCGCTTTTTCTCCACTCGAATAATTTTGGGCTTTTCTTTGATCTGCGGGGCAACTGTAACACAAAAAAAGGTTACACCATATTGTTTTTCGCCTTTTCCAAGGATTACAGCATAACATCCAAAAATTTGACAAAACATCAACAACGTTGAGCACTTATGCAATTTAGATAGACGTTCTTATCATATTACCACATGATAGGAACCAGTGCGATTATGATATTACTAATTACTACTGTGCATTCATGGATGTGCTACAAGCAAAGATTTAAAACTTACTTTCGATGTTTAGGGTTAGGTTGGCATTAATTTCTCCAAATTCATTTTTAATGTTGCATTTGTACAGTCCACTTTCTTCTGGCTGTGGATCCTGTAATGAAGACCACACAAATAGAATCTACTTAACAACGCCTATGGTATTTTTACTCCGTATCACGATCAATTAGTTAAGCATGATTTATTTCACTAGTTTATGCTTTAATTGCAGAATGAAACTTACTTTGAGGTCGAGACGAATGATATAAATACCACCTTCTAGTTTAATGGAAATAGAAAATTTGGAAGACTGTTTGACCTCCGTGCCTTCACAGGTCCACACAAATGTAGGTTTTGGATCAGCTTTCACTTTGCACTCCATGAAAATCAATTTTCCGTTTTGCTCAGACACAATTCTGGGCTTCTCGGCGAAGGTTGGAGCCTGCCCTGCAGGCTCTGGTTCCGCCTCAATATTCAAATTTAAATTCGCGTTGGATTCTCCGTGTGCATTTTGCACATGACAACGGTATACACCAGCATCTGATCCACTGGGTTCCTAAAAACGGTAAAATAATAAAAATCAAAAGGGAATATGGCCGATCGACATCTAACATCTGTAGACCAAAATCCAAAAGAATATAATTTTAATTTCACCACTCTGACCTTAATCTCTAGGATGAGATCATAAATATCTGTGTCTACTGTCACAGCTCGCATGTTAGTCTTTGTTGAACTTTTGATTTCTGTGGAGCCTCTAAACCAGGTTACTTTAGGTTCCGGATTAGCTTTACACCTGCAACGCATTGTAATTAGCGTGCCGGAAGCATTTGGGGTGATTTTTGGTTTTTCGATGAATGTAGGAGCAATACCGCCATCCTCTCCACCTTTTACCACACCAGACAAGCACAATTACAAATAATTCCAACTTTATCTCAGCAGCACAGGTCAGGTCACAGGTTTTCACCATGACACAAATATCCTAAGTTTATCCGTTAAACATTTTCACTAATAACATTGACACGACCAAGAATGACACTTGCATTCCACAAATGCAGTATAACCCTGCAAGTGCCATCAATAGCTTGTCATTATGTGTACTGCTGGCTCAATAGCGTTGACTTTGAAAACTTGAATTCCTCTAAAAATACCCAAGTTTTAAAGTCCAATCATATTTGAAAGTACACTATTGTAGCAGACAGCCCGGCCTATACTTCATTCTGATTGTAATGTTCCATAATTAAAATTAAGTAATGACTGGGCGATACAGCTAGAAACTTCTGAAACAATTTTGCAGCTTTGGTTTTGAGGTTTTGACCGTTACTTATTGGGTGGGAAAATTAAAGAGTTGCGCACACAAAGACACAAATCGGAAACTGAAAATTGAAATTGTTGCTTGCATAGCCAAAGCTTTCTAAGAGTAACTAAAGGGTAGAGAAATAACCGCGTGTAAGTATTGCATCACACCCTATTCTACGCGATTAAGAAAATCTTAAACGTTAGCCTCATTCTGTCGTCCCTTCATTTAAAACTACAGTGTACAAGCCTCAGAAAGACTAACGGCATGTTTTTTTTTTGCTGACGCTGCTCTCAGGGCGACAATGCTCACCAAAAGCATTACAATTTTTTTCGGAACCCCTAAAGATGTAAACTGAAGTCATTGAAGTCAAGTTCGTTCAGTTTTACGGTGTGGTCTCTTTTTTGTTCGTTTGGATAGAGTTTTGTAGAGGAATTCCAGCGAAAAAACTTAAGGTTTGGACTGTTTCAGAAAGTACGCTTTATGCAGTGCAGACTGCAATGAAAGATGGAGTATGATCAGAGTTTATTTGCGATTCCAGAAAAAAACAATTTTCCTATTCCATTTACTGGTTGCTAGTTAGTGCAATTGTGTTTGAGCGTGTATCTGTGTGTATACGGCTGTAAGGGATATCAAATTACGTTTTTACTCCAAGTTGGACACACAGTTCTTCAGCAAAATGTAATACTAAAATCGATAGAATCCTTCCAAGTGTTTACAGCTAACCACGCTAGTTTTTATATATAAGGTGTGCCTCACATAATTCTATGCAGCACTTGCACAAAACACTATTGTACAATACACTGTGTTAAGTAAAAATATATGATATCTCAAAGTATTAACTTGCTGAATTCAGTAACAGAAACCACCAAAACATATTTTAAATTAAACACGTGAATTTTAGTAATCCGAGCCAATGGTATCTCTGCCGTTTTTCAGACGCAAATCGTGATGCCGCAGTTAAAGTTTAACTGGTTTAACTAGGCAGGTGGCAGGTTAACGTTTAACCAGCAACGTTTGCAGCCAAATCTACGTGAATCTAATGGATTTTTCAGTTCCACGCTTTTTTATGCGATAAAAACTGTGAATATTTGACAAATTTCAACTAGAAATTTAAAAGTCCAGTTTGCAGTGTTTTAACCATCTCAAAGTGACATTCTTAGTTTGGCAAAATATCGGTAACCTAGAGATGTTTGTTCAAATTTTGCTTATACGAAGAACATGAAAATTAATAGCTTCTGGTAGTCTCATACAAATTTCTTTCTCGCCTAAACTGGGAATTTAATGTGAAATGATTAAAAATACAATTTAAGCTGCTCAAACAGAATGCGGTGCTGGACTTGCAATAAAATTCGTCTCAAAATGTTGCATCTGCACAAAAAATTAAGTTTTCATTAAATGAAAGTGTTGGCTGAAAAATGTATGGGGAATTTCGTGTTATCAAGCTTGTCTCAGAAAAATCGCTATAAGTTTCAAAATAGTGGACCTACTTCACCGAACTGTGAACATGTTACGTACATTGTACATCGACTGAAAGGTCAATAAAAGGTTTTTTATTGACCTTTTTTTATTTTTTGTCGCCGTTAGCATTACATACACTATGGATATGACCGCAAACATCTTCCTGACTCGTAGTATATGAATATAGAGATTTGCATGTCTTTTGTATATTTTAAAACATTTGTCATTTTGGTATTGAGACGCTCGCCCGTTCATTGACAGAGGGATGCCATATTCTTTTAATGTACTCTGGAGGATGCCACTAGGAAGATTCACACCCGAAGGAAGTGACAGAAGCATTTGGAATAACGCAAAGTATTCCCAGGGAGGAAGCGGAGGAATCTCAAAAAAGACCTGAGAGTGCGCCCTCGAAGTATTCGTTCTCCCTGAGACATCCTCTGGAGCGTGTTTAGAGAATATAGGATCCCTCCGAGAGAGTTCCCTTCATCATTTATCGGGCAAAAGTGTATCACATGGTTTGTCTTATTTATACGTACGTCCTATCCCAATTCGTTAAGTGCAGAAGTTAGTACACGCTTGCAAGGAAATTAAAAAAAACTATTTTCACTCGTTGTCAAAACAAGATTACAGTCACACAAAGCACTTCCTGCAAAAATGTGACGCTATTCCACAATAGCTGAATACCAATTTAGATAAATATATTGCATACGTATATAGATTAGGGAATATTAAAGCTGCTAGAATCCTGTTTCCAGGCATCATCGCTGTGTTATGGGGAACAATTTCAGAAACAAGACACATACATAGCTCACATCATACTCGTACATTAGAAAAATATACATACACATGCGTTGCTCGGACATTTTCCAGACAAACACGAAACAAATTAACTTGTACAAATGTAAAGATCAGTGCGCACAATTTATTAACGAGCTATAATTAAATCGTCATTATATTGATTTGCTCCAATGTTTAAAATACTGTACGTAAGAGCGAAAACCCCGTAAACATACGTGGTGGGTAAAGCACACTTCAAATAGCAAATGAGATTCGAACAGAAAAAGCCGGAAATCAATCTCATCATAATGATAATACAGTACATTTAGAATTCTCCCTTGTGCGTGGATAGGTAGTCTTCGCAAAATTCTGCACTTTCTGTTTCTTCCCTTATAGCTGTAGCATACCCATAAACATTAATACATTAATGTAATTTTTTAATGTAACGCTTTTTCACGCTGAACTCAATGGTGTGCTTTGGAAACATGTGTTTTCCATTTAAGTTGTTCTTATTAAGTTATTGAGCCAATTCTGCTATTCACGAAAAAAGTCTTTATTGCATATTAAGTATGCACTATGTATTGACTGTAGTTCTGACCCGATGAGCCATAATTTCATTAGTAGTGGGCAGACTGATTTCCAGTTTTTTTGTTAGAATAATATAATTTGCTATTTGATTTACCCTGGAAGAATACGGGTTTGGGTTGCAGGGAGAATAAATTCGTAAACTGATATTGTGTACATACTGTCTGGAGTGATTCCTACTGGGCGTAGGGAAAACTACCGAGAGCAAAGAGGTGTTAGTTTAGCTTCTACATACTCCCCTTTGTCACATACGTACCAACTATGTGAAGTAGGAAAAAGTGGTTGGGACAACAACGAGAACGTTTATAGGGTTTGATGGAGGAGATACCTTGGAAGTTGAGTGCAATGTTGGCATTGCTCTCGCCATAAGCATTTACTGCATTACAACGATAATTTCCGCCGTCGGCTAAGCTAGGATTTTGAATCTCGAGTGTCAATAGATAAGTATCCTTGCCAGTCTCTTTTTTACTCATCCTCAGGCGGTCTGAAGCGTGGAGAGCTCGACTGCCCTGGTACCATGTAATGTCGGCCATGGGTTGAGCCTCCATGACACATTCCATGACTAGAAGTTCACCTGCTTGCTTAATTGTTGGTTTCTTGGGAAAACGTGGTGGCTTTCCATCTGGAATTCTGTCCGAATAAAGCATATCAGTTCCGTTGTCCGCGCATGAGACTGAATCTATCTATTACATACTTATTCTTTTCTGCGGGATCGAAATTCAGATTAACTACGGCAGACGCTTCACCATGAATATTTTTTGCTACAGCCTTGTACTCGCCCTCGTCTGGACTTTCTGCGCTTTCAATGGTTAAGCGAGACATGTAGTAAAATTCGGTGGCAGATTCCTTTGTCAGTGTAGCAACGAATCTTTTGCCGGAAACGACTTTTCCTTTATGCAACCTGTGGAGCCAGAATACTTATGAAATACATACTGCTTAGGGAATTCATTCAATTCAGTCGCCTCTGCAAGTTCTTCAAAAGTCATTTCTACTAAAACTTTACATTTGACAACAAAAATTACCAAGTTATTTCCGGTTGTGGATCAGCCGCTAAACGAACTTCGAACGAAATGGCGCCGGAATCGTCTTGCCTAATAACTGGTCTTTCAGTAAAACTAGGTTTCACTGGCTTATTGCTTCCTGAATCCTCTAAGTTTAGGAAGGAACCTACATCCGAACGGTTAGTATTTTTGCATTGTTTTCATAATACCATATAAACACAAGTCAACTCACAACTCCACTAATATAAAAATAAAAATGTAAATGTTCCGAGCAACAATATACACTTTTTCACTCATTATCTCTCGTTGATTAAACGCGTTTCATTTAACCTGCAGAGGCTCTTGTCTACTCTAATGTCACAAAAGTCCTAGGCCGACAATTACATTAATCAATAATAAAATAAAATCAATTCTTCAGTCAGGTCAATCATCATAATATATAAATACACCCACGGCACCAACTGTATTCATTAAATATAAAGTACCGTACCAAATTTTAGTCACAATAACTACTTTGAAATTCAGTTAACTTTTTAAGCGCGATAATATTTACAGAAATGACAACAGAATTTTATCACAGTAATGACTTCGGAATGAAAACCTTGTTGAATGCGTTAGTTAAATACAGTAAAATAAGAAACGGCAGTTCAAAAACATTACAAAGAACAACGATGTATACACATGAAATCATGGATCGTTTTGATCGGCTTTAAGCATGAGGTTAAAGCAAATATAGCTTTTCCCACGCACGCGTGGCAGTGTTACACAAATAATAAAATCATTATTTTAGCTGGGCAGGACAGAAACAAAAGAAACACTAAACGGGACAAACAACAAGAACGGCAAACAACCTATTTTTGACGTCTGCATTAAATAAATTGTTTCAGTGATGGTATCCAATTATTTCATTGCAGCACATGTTCTCTCAAAATTGAATGTCTTTACGCTTGCCTGTGCTAAGTAATAAAAGTAACGGTAATATAAAATGTGGAAATATTCATGGTTTTGATTTCGACAAAGTAGTAATTTTATCCTGAGTTTCATATGAACGTATGTATGGATTTATAAGTTGCTGTGTGTGACCATGAAAATTGGCACTAACTATGTTTTACTAACGAAAGTTTTTTGAATCGTGTTGTCGCATTATCTTTTTGATAGTCAAAATTGATTAACTTTTTTGAACGTAATATTTTTACGTATTCCATAGAACTTTGTTTGCCGTAAGCCTATTGTAACGTGACAGAGTATATCACTATAAATTTGCACAGTCGTGTAAAGCATATCGTAGAATAAAATTGACAGTGTTCGATAGTGCTGGATTGTCGTAGTTTTAAAAAATATTCGCAGTGCAAAACCCTGAGATTTATACCCTTGGAACGCATAATATCACAAGAGACAAAGAGTGGACTCTCGATACAGAAGCACCACTTTTAGAGCACATTTTATGCCTTCAATAATGGCAACCAACAAATGCAGTCTGCTGGTATATTATCACAAGTAAAACAATTTTCCACCACACGACTGGGTGGTGGTTTTAACAATAGCTGTCGCTCAAAAGTGTGCTATATGATTTAGAGAGTGCAACTGACATGGACGTAAAATTTAACAGTTTAAGCTGCCCAATGACAATGAACAAGTATGTAGAAAAAGATTACAACTGCAGACTTACTGTCAAAGTTGAGACTGATCGTTGCGTTGCTTTCGCCGAGTTCATTCTTTGCGGTTACTTTATATTTTCCAGCATCCTCCACGGCAACGTTTTGAATAGATAAAATGGCGACGTAGAGGCCGCCCTCTTTTTCTATCGAAAACTGTGAAGTATTCAAGACATATTTTTGGTACGTATACTCTGAAATACTTTGTTATCAAGCAACACATGAGCAGGAGAAGTAAGGAAAATCAGCGGTTCAGGTAAATTGTAACGAACTTAAACTGGTATTAAATCTCTAGTAAGAAGCGCAGCCAGCAATATCACCAAAACGCGGGGTACGTGCGTATGAGTGTAATTTTCAGTTCACCTCACAAAATATGAAAATGTATATGTATGTATGCCTGGGCATACCAACTATCCATACCAAATAATAAAGGCACATTCGTCGTTTTCTTGCCGTTTCTAAACGGTTAGAGATGCTGTGGTTGTACTTCAAGCGATAATTACAGCTTATTCAAACCCTTTCGTAACAAAACATCTGGGCCTTGTACATATGTATATACAAGCGGTGTGGCAATAGTTTGAATAAGTACGTTTTATGTGATGGTATCACATACATGCATACATATTAAATACGCAATGTCAGATTGGATTATGTTTACCTCGCAAATTCTACGATTTAACTATCATGAAATTCATGAAAAAGTGTACAAAAGGGTGCATACTGTGGCTACAGCTCTCGCACAGTTCATTAGCTCTATATTCCGTAGTATTTATGTACATAATTTGTGCATCTATAAGGGATGCCATCAACAAACAGACCTTGTCACTTACAAGGGGGAACACGTAAAAGCTTATTTGGTGTCATGTAAGTACATGTGCATTTTTCCATTCGAAGCTTTAAGCTCAAGCAATGAGTAATGTTTAATCAGTCAGGTTGAGAATTATTAGGTCCGCTTAGGGAAACAATTGCTCATGAGTTTTGGTATGCATACATATATATTTTAATATTTATTAACAGGATATTTGAATTAAAGCAGAATTAGTCTTACTTTATGTCGGCTACTGCTGGCTACTTGTGTACCATCATGAAACCATGTCACTGTTGGCTTTGGATCTGCTTTGATTTTAGTTTCGAAAAGTAATCGGCGGCCATCTTCTTCTTGGCGTATAACTGGTTTCTGAGAAAAACTTGGTGCAACTCCATCTATTTGCCTAAAGATGAAATCAAAACAAAATACATGTAATTTTTCTTTGTTCCACAAACTACAGTTCTGGACACGCACTCAACGTTCCGTGTGCTGTGGGACACCTCAGAAGTCAGAATTAAAACATATGCAAACGACACGCTCAGGTACTATCCCCTCGAGACTTCCATGATGAAAGTACGAGACGTCGAATTCCTTGAATTTCGTTCAAACGTGGAACACGGAACACTATTATACTATAGTTTGGCGTGTATGTATTTGTTAAACAAATTTTGATATCGCAATTTGCTAAGTGGTGTTTCTCATGAAATACACAGCCCGCCCATAGGAGCAGGCGGAACAGGCACCTATGTACATATAAACGACAATAAAAGAATCTACCCGTAGAATTTAACGCACAACTTTTGATGGAAGGTATTATTCATGCGCTAAAGAGACTAAAGACTGCAAGTATTAAGCAGGAGTGCGACTGTCCAGGCTGCTCGACGTTGGTTTTACGCATCATCTTGAAGAATTACCACATGTGTCAACATAATGGATCAATTCCTCTCTTGTATTACGAGAGAGGAATGGGGATTTAATGTGTATATAGGTACAAAAGATTATTTTAGAGCAAATCAAAATTCCCAGGCTGCTTTCCCCATTTTCGCAGCAATTACAAACAAGAATAACTTTTTATTGGTTTGGTAATATTTTGTCAGGGAGGGATGGAATAACTTTTTAAAATGCTTCTGAGCCATTCAAAATTCCGACTGGATTCCCCATGGATTTATTAGTTGTAGCCATTTCTCTGCCATAAATTCGATGATATAAAAACCAAATGAAGACATCATTTGGAGCAAAATGTTATTAAAAATCTAGCATTATTAATATTTTGTAGCAACAAACGAATTTTATTGATTGTTTTGAAAAGTCAAAATTGAATGTTTTTAACTATTCCAAAATGACAAATGTCACCGGGTCCGCAAACGTAGACAAAGATAAAATTTTCTGAATTTTGGTGAATTCGTATACGAACAAAAGAAGCAAAGCAAGTTTTTTGGCAAAACTTGAAGCAAGTTGACTGATTTTGATAAAATATCTTATCTACCTAGATCTGCAATAAAAATCCGAACAAACGTATTTTATTTATTTTCTAATAATTTCAATATATCTACCTGACACGGCTCAGTCTGTTTGTGGCATCCTGCACATACGTACATTCGGTACTATACGGCAAACCGTGTTCAGCATAAGCTTTGTAACGAAATGATAAGTGGAACTTTGTTCCGTGAGAAATCCCGTAGCTACACTAAAACCCTTGGTATTTCACGAAAAAATTCTTGTGTTGACTTACCAATGCTTTTACACATTTGATAGTTTACCGAAGGTGATGAATGCATGAAAGCACTGTCAAACAACTTGAACAGATGGTCCCTATTTCACCAGTACTTTTTTCTTTGCACTTGGCAAAATTTTGCTATGTAAAAGGTAGCCAAAATTTTGCCTAGTACGAAGAAAAAGGTACTAGTGAAACAGGGGCTTGGTTTCCCTTACTTGTGATTTGTGAGCTTGTGACATTCGACCTTACCTCATACTCTAATTCTCCCCTGACCCTGACGCAATCCAATTATATATAACGTAGTAAAGTCATGGAGATTTGGAGTTACAAATTTTGCATGGAATGGCGTCTTACATTTGTGTTATATGAAACTTAAAGTAAATACACAGGATAACAAGAAACATTGGATTCCTCCGCTAGCCTTACGTTCCTGCAATATCACGGAACGGGAATTTGTATTCTGTTGAAATTTATTGTCGATCCAGGAAAAAATTCCCATTTCCACAAAAACTGACGAAATTACCAAGTTAGCAAATCAACAATTTTTGTCAAAATCGGCCGTTTCGATTACCTCTAAGAAGGAATAAATAATAATTGATTTTATTTGATGTATCAGCATAGTTTCTAAAAGTGTATATTTTAATTTTAGACAAAATCTTTAACTCAAAAATTATTTGCTTTGCTAGCAGATTATCGCATATTTTTAATGGGATCCCATTTTTTTCACCGGATAAAGACCAACAAACAATCGCTTTTAAAACGTTCAGTTTTATTATTTCGGCACAATTTTTGTATTTTTAGGCCCTTAGAAAAATTGATAATGACAATCTGGTTTTCTCTGCCCTGAGTGCTGTACATGAAAATATTGTGCCATTAACATCTTTTTCAAAATTGTGCCAAGAATACCATGAATGTTTCTACCAGGTATGGCATTAAATTGTACGCTAAAAATAATTTGATTTTACTCCTACATGCAGAGAATTGAAAATCGATTTTTACGAAAACCTTGATTTACAAACATGACGTTGAAAAACTTCCGTAACTTCGTCAATTTTTGTCGTATCCATATGAAATATTTGTTCCTATATTCGAAATAAAATTTAAGATAGAACATGTTTTCGTTCTTCCAGGAACGTAAGGCCAGAGATGGTCAAATGCCTGTTGGTATCCGATGTGGTATGCATGCGCAAGTGAGTTGACACAACCACCCTATGTCATTTTACGTGCTAAAAAATATTTGCATCCATTTTAATTCGTTTAATTTGGATCACTACATGAGTGAATACGCGTATGTGCAATAGATGATTCTTAGCCTGTGGCATACTGCTGTATTTAAGTATAATTATTTTTAAATATTAAACCGGTGCGCTCGCCATTAAATGATAATGGTAAGGTAAACGGATAACTCTCCAAGGAAGGAAAACGATTCTTAAAAGAAAAAAATTGCATCTGCGTCAATATTTTGAAAGATACATGAGCTATTTTATTATGCAAAAACAAAGACTGAGCCGCAGGGAATCATTCCGATGCTAAGCTTCACCTTTCATCATATTTTGATGTGCGCAGCAATTTACTGTTTTAGCTGAATGGGATTAGAAGCGCGTTCTTTCCACGCCTATGAGCTCTACCACTATTCGATGAAACTTATTACAACTGTATCTACAAATATGTATATGCGTGTAAGATGAGAGACACTGACACTTACGCACATATTTTGCATACCTCAAATGTACCTACAAATCTTTTCATGTTCTCTTGTAACCAGAGGACGCATACAAATCTTTATTCAATTCCACGATCGGAAATGGAACCTACAGAAAGCCACATGTATTCCAAGGGCGAAGAATTTGTGATATTAATGCATCGGCCACCACCCTTAAGAAATAGTTATGGTCAGTTTCCCATGTAAAAAGGATGTGAGAATGAGCTGAAATTGTAAGTTTTGTGGAAAATGCGAAGGAAAAATGTTCACACGTGGCTGCGAGAGCATTAGACATTTGTGAACGTTAGTCACAAGTGACAGACAAAAGTTCAGCAGGGTTCTCGGAGTTATTTGAGCAATCCAGTCCAGTATAGAGAAGGGGAAAGTAACACACATAATCAAAAGAGGCATTTGAACAGAATTTAGTGCCAAGGAGGACATGAGTTCGGCTTAAAATATCTTGGCATGAACAATACTGACTGAGTAGTCGCTGTAAGAAGGTATCGAGTTAATTTGACTTGCGAAGGGAGAAGACTAGAGTTACTAAAAGTTGGCAAGCGGCCGCCTCCCTCTCTTTTTCAGTCTTTACTAAAGTTGAGTTTATTTTTGGTCCAGACTCGAACAAGACTAGAGCAATGTTCCATGTCAACTCCTACTTAATCCTCTAACTCCTAGAAAAGTAGCACTTTGCTATCTTATCAGACACACTTCCGTTACGTGTTCGCATTTATTTTTATTCCTGTTCAAATTGAGAGTTCTCCTGAACTTTACAAAACGACACGAAGTTTTTGTTGCATTTCGTTGGTTCATTACATCACTTGTATGCTCACATAATAACATATTAACGATCTACTTGATTCATTTACTACATGAACCACTAATTTGTTGTTATTTTCTCTCTACTAGAATCCTAGTTACTCCTTTGAGCAGCCCACAAGCCCACAACAAGAGTTGCAAATTACTCTTTTCCTCCGTAGAGTTTTTTCTGCGGAAGTCATCGGTCAGTCAAGATCAGACAAATTACTTTCACTACAAGGTATAAAACAATGCGTGGTTTGTCAAATCCTATTTGCCATGCCAAAGGCGGAAGTACATACAAAAAACCTCGCAGCGCAAACACAAGTATGCGGCCTCGTTGCATAGCACTTGCATGACTGTGCCACACGTGCGCAATTTTTGCTAGTGGGAAGTTTACTCCTCCACGATATCCCATATTAATCCTATCTTCCAGCCTTGGGAAATCCTCAATACGTCAATACTCTGTCTTCTTTCCCCGGTCTTTTTAGCAGTAGTAATTGCTCACCGGAAGTATATGCATCCCTATGTTTATTCAGACCTTACTGAGCTCAAATCAGTTACTGATTGAACCATGATAAAAAGCCTTACGAATTCATTTCAGAATCAATCAAAATACAAAAGTTACTAGTATTATAATTAGACTCTTCTGTAAAAAGTACAACCATTTAGGAGTAGGCCAGGTGTTTGAGGCAAACGGCAATATGTTTACGTTTCACGGGTACACATTTCAGGCAAACTTTCGACAGTGTGCAAAGCTATGGCCACCAATAAATGAGAAAGGTTGGTGTTCACCGTCAATTCCGTTTAATTTCGTCTCAGTGGATGGAAGTAAAACTGCTTTAATTTTGTCAGTATTGTATCAGCAATATTAGGGGGAGTGTTCACACTCCCCATAATGAACGGCTATAACTAGCTAAAATTAGTTGATGGGAATGAATGATGCAGCGTAGCAATTTTTTCTTCCTTAAAACTTCCTGTGATAAACGGACTCCATTCAGTGTGTGTGTAATTACCACTCCGTTAGCAAGTGCAATGAGAGAATTGATACTCACAACCTTTCTCATTCTTTATTTGATATCCATTATTCTTTCTAAGGGCAACCCCGGAAGACTCCGGCTTAGTTTTGCAAGAGAGGGGAAATCTGTATTTACATAGGTATGCATAATTTATACAGAAGTATGACGAGAATATGCAGGACTCAACATTGAACAAAAATTTGCGAGAGGTATTACAGTCAAATCTACGTATAAAATAAAATGTTACTAAATCCTAAAAAAGTACGCTTGCTTAAGTATTCCTAATGATGTTGGAATAAGCTTGGTTCGATGTAGAGTAGCGATACAAGAGAGACAGAGAGAAGGCAAATAAATCAAATCACGTTCAGTTACAAACATATTAGGTACAGTACAAGTGTTTAAGTGTGGGAATGATAGCATGTGTTGAAGGCTACAGCCATGTGCATTATAGTTGAAAGGATAAAATGCCTCCACCATAAAATAATTACCCGTTTACCAAAATTTTACAAGGTCACTGGGATTGGATACATAATAATTGCTTCCACAGCAGTTTCTTACTGCCTGTCGTATCTAGCGTGTGAAAAACTCGGCATTCCTGGATGATATACCAGTTCGTGCACTCTGGTTGGAATCTATTTGGGCTGGCCTGGTTTTGACATCATGCTGCCCACTCACATGTATCATGTGCTCAGGCTAACTCAATTGCGTATACCTACATGCATGCAGCATATGGGACTTGTATCGGGTGTAAAAGAGGTAAACGTTCACATGTTTCTAAAACTCTAATCGGTGTTTCTGTCCACCCGTGTTTTGGAGTTTATTGTTAAATGTACACACAAGCAGAAAATGCTAACAAACGATGTACGGAGAAGTGATTGCATTATAGTGTAGATAAAACAGTATCTACCTTGACTTTCCCTCAATCACGCTTGGATCAGTTACTACTAATTACCTGATGGCATATTTTGTTAAGTCAGACCTGGAACCTCAACAGCATGGAATGTTATTTCAACTCTCAGAGAGAAAGAAATGGATGCGGTGACAAATATGTAGAAATTATGATTCAGTGAAATATAATTTCTATCTTGAGAGCACAAAGAGGCAATTCGAAATTTTTGAACCCCATACCGGATTTATATATATAAAAAAAACTTCGGACGACTCAATTTCGATCTTGACTTTAGGCCCATTTGAGTCTAGCTCAAGCTCTTGCATGCGTCCCCCTTTTTTCATTTTACGACATTTATTACAAAAAACATTTGTAGGTATCACTTCCGTCCATAATTATTTTGAATATTCGTGTATTCTCATTATTAACAGGCTATTCTTCAATTTGCAAAAAAGCGCATCAAACACTGGTAGTACTGATTCGTTGCCTATATTTTGTGCCGCCAATTGGCTTGCAAGTTTTTCGCCGAATAAAATTTGGATTATCCCTGTGATTGGGTGCTTCTTTGACCTTTCTTTGTTTCAATGTATCATGGTAGCTATTTATTAACCCCTACTTAACGCACAAATATGTCAAATGCCAACCATGACCAGCATTTGTATTCAATAATATGACTTGGATTATGATCCATGAACTGTGTTGCAAATATTTTGGCACTTAAAAAATCTTCTCGAATTCTATGATACTCGTGGTTTGTACCAACTCACTTTTCTTGCTTTGCCAAGATAACAAAAGGGGTTTTGGGAAAATTCTGTCAATCGATAATGTTTTATGTATAATAGTGTAAAAAAATTAAATGAAGTCACTTACTTTTCTTTAGGCTCGTCCACAGCTATAATCAAAACGAAAATAATAGATTAATTAGTAAATAACTCTTTAAACAGATCTGCGAGGTGACTGTCAAGAAACATCACCTCTTAAACTTACACTATCCTAGTACAGACTTCTGTAAAGGTACATGTGCACATTTGGATATCAATTATGAAGAAATACCAAGCACAGAAAGTTTGCAAAATAAACTCTCAGCAAATACCTGTGTGATGGACTCGCAGGTACCATTTTCACAGGTATTTCGCTTTCGTTTGTGGTCAACTTTCCACATGTATCTTAGTTTCTTTTAGAGCGTTCCATCAAAATTATTTGTAGCTTGAAAGTAAAATTGTAAACTTGTCTAAACAGTCACGTATTGCTCTGTTGGTTGTCTTTTGCACGGAAGTGCGCAAGAAAAGCTGCTGTATGATTTCACATGTTTTCAATTAATAAAAAAAATTCAGGGACAAGAGGATCCTAAAGTGTACACAAAAAGAATGATAGTGTGGGTCAAAGGTTTTGGCTATTCACAAAACGCTCCAAAGGGAACCTCGTTTAGCCCCTTTCCCATCCGCCGACTTTGATGTCAATATTTCAGAAAAACAGCTAAAAGAATCCCTCAGCAGCTTTATTCAAATGGATGTGTAGACTTCAGAGCTCATAGCATTTGGCAACAGAAATCTGTACTCTCCAAATTGTGTAAGTTTAACCCATTGAGCTCAAATTTGATGACGAGACTTCTGGAGTCATTGTAGTGCACGTAGAAAACTATTCCAAATAAATATCAGTCATCGAGGGAATCCTGTTACAAAACGTTTTTGAAATTTTGATGAAAACCGGTGCATGGGAAAGGGGTTACAACTACCGATTTAAAAAGTTCGCGAAGGCCAAAAACGTTTCTTCGCGCTGAGTTAACCCCAAGAGTGACATTATTTTAGCCGGAGGACCCTGGGTTTTTTTGACCATTTTACCGTTCAACACAAAATGAAAACAAAAATCCAAGGTGAACTTTATCTTGGTTGAAAAACCCGTATGAACTTATTCCTCTGCGTTTGTTGCCTCCTCTTCTGCTCATAGGCTATGATATATTATTCCCAGCAAATATACTGCGTTATACCTATACTGTCATAAAATATGTCTCAGTGTGTGGGATACGCTGGTCTGACCTTCATCAAGACCAGACAAATTTATCTGTGTGTATTAACTTGGAAGAGCTTTTAAAATAACCTATAATTTTTTAAAAAGATAAATTATGCTTACGGCTAAAATTGAGATTAATGGATGCAAAAACTTCTCCATGCTTATTCTTAGCTTTAACGCGATAAAGTCCCGCGTCGGACTCAACCACGTTGTCAAGCTCAAGGACCACAAGGTATTTATTCGTTGCGATTTTCGAAGTTTTGAAAACAGTTCGTTTGTCGGATTTCAGTTCGACGTCGCCACGGAACCAAGTTATATCTGGTTGGGGTCCACCAACCAGTTGGCATTCGAAAATGAGTCGGTTTCCATCGTCTTCTTGCCGTAGTTGGGGCTTTTGAGTGAAAGCTGGTACCGACTCGTCAGACGCCCCCATCTTGTGTCAGTGGTTTGTTCCCGTCGCCACTTCAAAAGTGGCTTGCATACACACGGTCACCCCACTTTTTGCCCCTTCCTCAACTCTGAAAAATCATTACTTCAAATTGTAGAATAAGTTATACTTTTCTGACCTCAAAGATCAGAAATATGAAGTGTAATTCGAATAGAAACTGTAAGTAAAATATTCCGCTTTGACATTCGGAGACTTCGTTTTTGTCCTTATCGTCGTGAACGCCAGAACACCAATATCAATATTTTCCACGCAATATAAAAAAAAATGTTGATGAAGTGTATTCAAAATTAGGTACAAAAATATGGCCAAAAATTTGACCAGTAAACTGAAACTTCGTCCGAAGGATTATGTATATATTTTTATCATATTCTTAGAGTGAGAATTGAGACATGGAAGTTCGCCGCACATGAAAAAATAGTACTTCTGCCTTTCCCTAACAAATCATGAGGACATGTGCATCAATTTCTTGCACTTGTTCACCCCAACCTTATGTTGCTCTATATATATATACATGTGTATACATATTGCTTTCACACATTTCACCTCATTTCCATAAGCCAAATACCACTTAGTTGTTGCCGAGCTTTAAATTCCTCTGCCGTTTCCTTTTCCCAGGCACTTCTCCCGCTTGCTCCGAAAGTAACTCCCTCGTTCTTTCCAACAGTAACTGTCTCTCACTTTCTTCAATAGTAACCTTCTCTAAGCTCCAAAACACCTCTCTCGTATTCTTCAGAAATCAATTTTCTCAATCTATAAGAACTACCTTTTTCTTTCTTTAAAAATCACATTTCTCTCAAAACTGAACTCTCTCAAACGTTTTGTTATTATTTTTTATTTTAATGTATTATTATAGGAAATTACAACAAGGGACTTGCAGGCATGCGCTCGTCAGCATTCTTGGATTCTGCTCCCCGGAATTTCTCTTCCCCATTACCCGGGAACAACATGTATGAAAGAGAGGACCTTCCATGGAGTTGAAAACTCTGTTCGTACGTGCTTGTTATAGAATGTGAACGGAGCCAGTGTGACATGACATGAAATGACAAAGGATTTCTACATAAGTAGTGGACCATACAAGCTGTGTAGGGAAGATAACTCATGTAGGTGGAGGGTAGCTACATACATACACATATGCACGTTGTGTCAATTTGATGGTGAAGAGCGGATTCCTGAAAATAGACTAGGTTGTGTGGGAGCAAAAGAAAAAAGACAAAAAACCACTTGCATAGTAAATGGTTGGCGTTTGTAACTGAGGCTGAATACAGGATTTTGGTTGCATCACTAGACGTGTGCAGAAAATGTTCTCACCCGGAGGAAACTATTAACGCAAATCCGATGTAGTGGGAGTGGTGGTTGCTTTGCAACTGTTCTAAGGAGTTAAGCAAGTAGCAATAAACACAAAATAACATGAGCTACTAAGTCTTGATTCACAGAAATGTGACTCCATGGGTATGCATATAAGATTTAAAATAAACTCCTGGCTGTGTCTGTAAAAGCTGTATATAGAGAGATTCCTTCTATATTTACACAGTATAACTACATCCAACAAAGGTAAAAATAGCTGTTCTAACTTGTTCTATACGTCATGTCAAATTCATTCTCTCTCTTGTGCTGCCTCTGAACTCATTTTGTTACACTTTTTGAAAATGAGAAAAAAGTTTAAACCTTCCTAGCCTTAGCCGTGGAGGAAACCAACAGGCATACCTTAATAGGACCTGGCTTTGGTCCAATTTGCGATCCAAGAAGAAACGAGAAACTTTCTCACATCAGCATCCGAGGAAAGCTAAAGATATTTGCCTGCCTTAATTTCCTCCATGTACGAAGAAGCCTCAATTTCCCTTCATATTCAACTTCCAAGCTTTTTCATCAATTCTTTGAAAGCATAGGAAATTACATAGCATTTGAAGCCTTTCCTTGAGCAGCTATTACCAGAAAGACACATGTTGGTTGTACCTAAATCCAGACAACGTTTTTGACCAATAACATGGCACACGAGGTTTCCGTGTCATTTACAAATCATAATCTGGAGATCTCTCACTCAACATTTATCTGCTACACGTCTATCACATTTTTGACATCTTGTAAAAAGAAACCCACAGATATGTAGTATTACTTTCCCTCATAAATGAGTTTGGTCCAAATTGAAAGAATCGCTTTTGTTGGAAAAATAATTTTAAATTAACAAGCTTAACACACTCTTACTTTGTTGCTCTCCGACAGAGTATGTCAAACACTTTATTGCCGACATACGTCGTTACTTGTTTCCTAATTAACGTCTATTACTTGTATCAACAGAAAGACATTGGGGAAAACTTGTACTGTGGTTTTGCCTGTTAGTTTGCTCATCCTAAACAAGCGTGTAATTTTAAATGCTACATATTGTGGGGAAAAAATGTCCATCTGTTTGATTCCCACTCATTCATCAGACAGATGCAAACTTCACTAAACATTATTGATTGTCTCTATAAGGCTGGCCTGAATCCTAATTGTTATGAGGTCATATTTTCCCCCCTGGATAGATTAAGTAAAAAATATATATAATGCAAAATCCAGAAAAATTTTCCACACTGTTATTCTGGGGAAAATTGCCTAAATTTAATATTTTCTTAAAATGCCTAGCAAAGTGAAATCAAGGCAGTAAATGCAACTGGCCAAGTACAATCCAAACCTACATCTCGAGGGTGAAGCACAAAATTTGATGATATCCGGTGACTATGCAAAAACTGACCAACCCATAAAAAAAATCGTGTACAAAGCTTCTCCACCGCGCTTTGCACAAGTGTACTGGATTTTCTTCTATGGGAGTTGGTTATTTTTTGCTTGTGGGCGGAATAGAGATACCTAGTCATTTTCTGTATGAGGGCTCCCTGGATATGGTCAGATTTTGTAATTCAACCTCGATGTGTGGTATTATTGTTGTATGATACGCGATCTGGGCACATCATCCCACCCTGTACATAATGGGATTGCAGAAAAGGGTTTTATGGGTTCGTGTTGTATAGATGTATTTAATCCAGTCGGTTGACAAGATTGCAAGAGAAAAAGTAAAGGAGATATTGGGTTAGCATAAGGAAGGAGAGAAACCGACGGAGGAAGAGACAGCAGTAGCTAGGCAGTGGACACAGAAATACAAATATAAAAATACAAAAAACGAGGTCTAAATTTGAATGCAGAGAGACTGGGAGGTAGAGTGGAGGATAAAATGCAAAGTGGGTGAGAGTGAAAGAGCAAACACAAGAGATGGCGAAAAGCACCAAGTTATTTTGGTAACCTGGGAACGTAAATATTTCTTAAAATTCGGTGAAACCACGAACTCGTACTCTTCATGTTCTTTAATGTTCATATTGCACGTTGTTACCCTACCGAATCCACTTGCATGCGTGAATCCTACATGTAATCTTATTTTTGCGCTTAAACACAGCAAATATTCACTAGCAACGTCTGCCTAACTTTGAAGTTTTATTATGGTTATTTTCAGGTTGCATTCTTTCTGTAGATTATAAAAACATTGTCTTGAAATTGTTGTCATTGTTCGTCTAGCAGATCTTAATATACTTTCCAAATCGTCTCAACATGTTTTTGATCAAAAGGGGAAACAAAAGGGCATTCCGTACATCCATCTCGTCCCTCATATTAATTTATCAAGATTGTATAAAAAACACATGGACATGCCGGAAAAACGGATTCATTTTAATCGTTATTTTGCCGACGAAGGAAAATTTTTTGCGTGTCTAAATTCTACAACATCTCGCTTGAAATTACAAGTCAGATGCTTCTCCTCTTCTCCTCTTTTGTCTCACCATTCGACAAGATATACATTTATGAACATACCTACACAATTTGAAACTGGTATAGCCTATTATACCCGTAGAGCACGGCACTGAATATAACGAAAAAAATCTTCTTTGTAAAAGCAGTGCATTGTTTCTGGTTTTAACTACTCCTACAGTTGTCTTTCAAAACGAAATTAATATAATCATTTCTTTGATACGTTAATAAATAGATAGAATATTTTAAAAACAGAGATTACATACGGATTTAAGTTGAAAAGCGTTGCCACCCTCAGACAGAATTTTTAATCTGTGCAAAGCGTCCCCTGTCCGTAAAAGATAAATTAATTCCAAAGATCTTAAAACACCCTTGCTAGTGAAAAGGACAGGACTACACCGGTTTATCTCTATGCCCCCACCAGACGGCTTAATGCTTTCACGTAAGCATTCTTTTTGTACAACAAGGCAAGGCATTCCCCCGGCATCCCCGGCAGGACATCAACAAGTTGCATACAGTTGTACATTCGTACTCATCACGTACTAGTATGCCTGGTTTTAGGGGATGGGGAATTACATGCACATACACACATTTCAAAATATGTGAGTATGTATGAGAGAATAGCAAAGTATTTTCCCCTAAATTTTTTGCATTTTTTCGTCGAATAGTTGCATTTACCCCCTACATCGCCGCTCCCTGCCGAACATTTTTCTCCCATATACACAGATTCCTAAAGTGACCAGAAAAAGCACAAGAGGTGAGCAAAGAATTGGTGGACAAAAGCTACAGAGACGCTCATGGCGTTGGGTTCTTTTCGTTAATTAAGCAATTCAAGGGACGAAAGAAGTAACTAAATGACGATTACCATTGGATATTTTATGAACATGCATAAGATTATCTTTGGAAGTAAATGAGCGTGAAGAGTCCTTGTTTTCATCATATGTTGTTCCCAGGTTACTCCCTACTCTGTATTACCTGAGTTATACGCAATAAGGAGAGAACTGGCAAAAATTTTTGACAGCAGACAGGTAACGTTGATTAAGTAGCTTGATTTATTTAGCACACAAAATAATGGTTTGCTCGGAGTCACTCCGTAAATGTACCATCACCAACACCAAATACTTTGTGTTGCTACGTCACAAAAGAATCATGGGTACATTGAGAAGAGCGATAGGACACAAACGCTGCCATGCACCTTTCCAAATTATAGTGACTGTTCTAAAACTGTGAATTTCACTTTAGCTTCCTATAATTCCAGGAAGTCGTAGCGGATACAATAGATACAGCATTATTGCCACATCAAATGTCTTCACACTTAGTCTTCAAATATTGATTTGCGGGATCAAAATTGTCTTGCTGTTATGAAAACTGATCACTCAAAAAACCGTGTGATACGATACAGGCACGATTAAAAATAACACGTGTCGTCAAAAATCGAAGCTGGCGTTCACGATAATAAAGGCGATGAAATGCCAAAAAATTTTGAAAGGTATGATTTGCTTGCGGAATCGAGAAAAAACCAAGGCGAAATTACTGCACTGGGGCAACGTGTATAAATATTGATGGGAAGTAATTACATGGGATAATTACCTTTCGATCCGTGAAGTCAAGAACCAAAGTTTCTGTTTTCACTAAATTACGTCGGAGCTTTTCCTACCTAAACCTCGGGCCAAGCTGGAAATAAGATAAAACAGTCACACAAATTCACAATTTATTTTTGTGGAAACTTCTCTGTGAAGGACTTTTACTTCTAGAAAGTATGGAATTGTTTTGCTAAAATATAGAAAGAGAATGATGATGAGGTGGGTAAATAGACTCTACTTGTGTGTATGTGTATTTATATTAGTGTGTGCGTGTGTGTGATCTTGTGACAACTACTTCCTCTAGATCACTGCTGTGACTCCCTGGCCAATTTCTGACTCCTCTGCATTTCTTCTTGAGAGAAAAATGCAAAAAAAAAATACTACAAACTTTAGACCGTCACAAACTTTTAGTTAATATAAAAAATTCTTGGAATCTAAAGCGATATTGAATTTGAAATTAAAAAGCCTGGCTCGACGAACTCCTGAATTTACAATAATTGTGATCCCAAATTCTACAGTGAACGGAGCCCGGCATGATAGTCACAAAATAAAAGAGAGCGGAAGAGCACGTAATGGAGTCACAGCTGCAAATTTTGAGGTATACAGCAGGAAATAGAAGATTGTGATAACATGTAATAATACTACCATTAGCAGGATTTTTTGATACTGTATAAAGCGTGGACGAATTTTGTAGGACTGAAAAAGTGTGTTTAGTAGAACAATGCACTGGTTGGTGGACGTCAGCTCCACTTCCCAATCCAACTAGACCAACTAGGAAAGCAAAAGCATGGCATGCACTTAAAAATAGAGAGATTTTTTAAGGGGTTTCGGCCCTCAATGAATTCATGCCTACTTCCACCATATTGTGCGACTCCTTGACTTCCGAACGTAGTCACCGGTAGCAGCCGCATCAGAAGTTGGTTGCACACGGGAGGCAGAGGTTATAGTTTCATACCAAAGACATCACATCATCCGGTATCGTTAGACATGAGTGCTGTAATTTGCATAAGGAAGAAGTAAAATTTGCACGGTACACACTTCAAGCAGAAGCGTTTAACTCAAATCATCACTGAACGAGCAAATAGTATGTAGTACATTCACACAGTGTGAAGATGGGTAGGGTTTGGGATTTCAAGCCCCGAATCCTGCCCCCTGTAGCCGTCTCTGAGAGCAGTAGAGAGGAGCATCACATTCATCCGAGAAATGAGTTTCAGCCCAAAACATAGGAGTGTCTTGTCTCTTTACTTCGGGGTTTGTTGGTAACTTTATCTGCATCCCACTCGTCCTCTCTGTTCACCATATATGTAAGTTGCTTACATCACAGGAAGAGTCACATCATAAGCTTCTTCCGCCATTCCTCTTAAAGCACCCAAATCTCCATCATTGGATTTTCTATCCCCCATCTCTTCCTTCCAATCTCTTATTATTCCACGTCAGATTTTTTCAGACGCTTCTCTAGCTTCTTACACATACCACACTTATACTCTCTTTCCGTGTCCTAAATTACTTTCGTCCGTCCCTTCTTATAAGCCATAGCCATAGCTGTCTCTAGACAGCATACGTACTTCCCATGTGGGACGCAGTGTTTACCATGCTCTTTCGTCTGCTACGAATATTCCGGCAATTTTTCCACATATTTTTACGCAAAATATTGTAGCGTATACATCTAGATATAATGCACCGATGCAAACAATCACCTAAGAATACAAGCATGAAGAAAATGCCGACATTTAACAGGAAGAAACTAATGAGAAATAAGGCAAGCAGAGACGGCCAGAAAATACTGAAACTGGGAGGAATATAGTGACAGAGCAATAGAGACACAGGTAGAAACATAGTGCCAGAGAGAAATAGAGGGCTAGAGGGTCAGGAAAAAAGTCAGAGATAGCGGCGAATTATGAGGCAGGGATGGGCGAAAGAGAAACGGAATCTCAAGGGAGAAAATTAAGCCGTGCTGCGAAAAAAATGGGCACGAACGAAAAAAGAAGCGCAAAGCGGGAGAAAGAATAACAGAATAAGTATGGTCGGAAACAACCAGCGTGAACATTTTACTGGCATTACAAGCACAAGGGCTAGAATTTGACTATTTAATTTAACATTTTCACAACGTGCAAGTGCACAGCACGGCCTGACTGCGTAACGGTTATTTTTTTGTGTATACGTGGTTACCTTTACCTTTAGCAGTCTCTTCTCGGGATCTCCACTTTCACTCTTTTATGTAACTTTTCATCAGTTCCCTTTCCTCCTCTCTATTTCGTGGAATCGCATCCATGCTTTTCTTGATTTCCTATTACTTTGCCTTACACTCACATGCACACACCACATTTACGTCAGCATGTCTTTATAATTACTCGTTATTAGTGGGAAAAAGTCAGTATGGAACTCAGCCGTACTTTTACCCGAGGAACAATGGCATCCATTCCGTACAAACTGTGGTGAAAGTCAGGATCAACACATTGTTGCGGAAGAGAAAAAGCGTTGGAAATTCGAAGAGACGAAGCTGAAGTGGGGAGGAATGCCGAATGGAGGAAGGGTTTAAATAAAATAAGGAAGAGAATATGGATGTGCTAAATTTGGGAAGGTAGGATAAGGGCTCGTTAATTTGTCACGGTATGTTTCCTCGATGTTTAAAAGGAGTCTCCTGCTCTTTTTAAAAAGGTCCACAGGAATGTCATAATTGTAAGCCCACGCCAATGGTGCTAAAACAATCTTTAAAAGAAAGTTGTGAATTGGTATACTGTAACGAATGAGCTAACATACTTGCATATACGTCGATGAAAATATTAATTTTCATATCTTCTCATTTCTCACTAATTTCTGTAGCCAGTGATTACAGCAATAATTAAGGCTTCATTTTAGGCATTTTAATTCTTATCCAGGAGGTCAGTCGATGTCCAATTGTTTGTATTTTGTTTGTAGTGGTATACATGTTACAACAAAATTTTAGCAAGAACAACTAACATTCGGGAGAATATTTGCACGGGAACCAAAAATGTCTCTGCTTTTTCTTGAGCTCGTGTTTTCTTTAAATGTTGGAAATATTCCTCGGAAGTGGAAACGTCTTTTTAGGGAGTTTTTAGGATAGTTTTTATTTGTTTCAAGTAAAAGCTGTGCGACGTGCGAGGAGATGTGTAACTTCTTGTGTAACCTCTGAATTCCGCTATGCTATGCTTTAAGACGCGTACTGGCAAGGGAATTGACGGTGGATTTATCTGCGCTGGGTGTCTAATCATAATCGCATAACCTTAATATACTCACAATATTAGACTGAAGATTAAATCTAATTCCACATCTCTCGCTCTATACCCTGTCTGAAGACACACTGTGGCTTTTTAAGAGTTCTTTATGACCGTAAATGCAAGAAGAAAATCCTTGTTGTCATGTTGAATCCGTATTCATGAGTACATTGTGTCTTACTCACAATTTCAAACGGAATAAATTTGTATGTATAGAAAAGTAATTTCACATGCTTTCACTCTCGGGACATTTGGTTGACTATTTGAATTTGTTTTATTATTTCGAGTCCAGGGAGTTAACTCTCGAAATGATCGTAGATCGTAAATTCTTAGCAATTGTATTACATTTTGCATTTAACCTAAGATTTTTGCGAAAATAACTACTGGTTGTACTGCACACGAGTAAAACCAGATGGAAGAGAAACATTTTCTCTATTAGTGAGCTGATGTGTTCAACGTTATCCCCAAATATTTAAATAGAAATTTAGACTGTCGTGACCCTTCTGTTAACACATGCAATAAAGTTCTTCTAAATTATACCCTTGTTCTTGGCATCGCGAAGTAACCGCTAGTATTATTATATACATGCATAAATGTCCGTGCTGCCTGTAACGTTGCAAGTAGTATTATATATATATATATATATTGGTGACCTGATCAGACCATTTCAGTACAAATAACTTGAGCCCCAGGAGAGCCTGAAGATTGTATCGTCACATCCGTAACTAGTGTGTCCTTCTGACAATTTACCGTTATCATAAACTCAGGAATTTTAATATTTTGTATCACAAATCCACAACATTCCTTTTCTCTCACGCTCATGTTCTTACTGCTACGGCAATAATCGGCATCCTACCAACTACGTTTTCCATGTTTGCCGTGCCATTACTCTCGGATTTCTGCACAGCTACCGGGTGAGGGCGAACATCATCGCATAGAACCTGTGATGAGTTCCGTCTATTGTTTTGTAGTACGTAGATGCTTTGTGCAATGTAAGGCTAATATAGAGAGTACATAATACGAAAGACTTAAAGACCGCCTGCTGAGGAGAAAGTCAGACTCGGAGCCCCGCCATTAATAAAACCTTACGTTTAGTGAAAAAATTACTTTTAATGACTTATCAGGTTTTAGTAATACAGCAGAGGTATATTTAAATTCATAATTTTTATTATTACAAGTTCATTTCTTTCAACATACGTTGTAATATTAATACATAATGGTTTTGTAGTTCATATATTATATAACTGTTATTATTTTACTCTTGGTATCTCTAAACAACTAGTAAAGTTCTCAGCTAAAACATTTGGTAAAACAACACGGAATTTGTACAATGTAAAGTTGGAGTTTTAACGGTCAGTGTAATCATAATAAATGTAATAAAACGTGTATGCATCGTCAATTTACGTTCTTGCAGGTAGTGACGACATCAAGCGAATTTTGTATGGGGTAGCTGGTAGTATAGTGCACGTTAAGCGAAAACGTGTGCCCTTTACGCACTTAAAAACTAAAATGGTCCAAAAAATTCAGTATAAAATCTTAATTAAACATTTAACCTCCTGAAATAACAAATATGTTTTCAAGATCAATAGGAATATATTAGTTGTACCTGAATGGAAATATTTGCAACCGTAATTTTTGTATACATATATAGGTACGTGTAGAAACATACATGTTTACGAGTACAAGATTTTCTACTAGCAAAATGCATAACCTATAAGGAATCCTTGAAAGCATTTGTATTTCCCAGGACAAAAGGAGAATATTTAACTGTTCTCAGAACGCTGATTTGATCCATCTACACCAGATCAAATGAGGATGACTGAACTGACATACTTAGATTGTAAAATTAAAACTTACACGCTTCTGTTACACAGGTGTTAACATGTCCAGGGGTGGATATAAAGGTACTTCAAGGACTCCTTTGATTATTATTTTTGGTGGTCGGACTGGATACCACACCCTGGTGTACAAAAGTACTTCCAACGTACGTATACAAGCATGTAACCACATCTTTTTGAATTGAAAATAGTACATTTTTTCCTTACGACGTAGGTAACCAGCCTCAAATGTGTGGTTCATCTGAAGGTGTATCACATACAATTTGTATTTGCGCAAACCATCGTACAAGTAAGACATGGTTTAATGAAGACAAATAATTGCGTGCTACATTGTCTGTACTCACAAATTCTTTACAAATTTTTCTTACCCAGCACATAAAAATACGCTCTGAATTATTTTCAGTGAATAAGTTGGTTATTGAAAACGTGAACATTTCTAACTGATACTTTTCTCAAATGAGGAATGGATTTCGTCGACGACAAGTTATTTCCAAGTTTTAAAACATCAATTTGTGATAATAGTTTAAAAATTAAAGAGAACATTGCGTTAATTTCTTAATTCGTATTTAATTTAATGACAGTTGCGCGCATACAATCTGAAGACCATTTAATAACCCAGTTACTTAAGTTTTTAAGTAATAAAACATATTTGCTAGTCAGGTTTCGGCAGTTTTAGAATTAACCATGAAGTACTATAGTCGCTTGCAGCTTCACAGGTAGCTAGACATAATCAGTAAAAGAAGTAATCAGTAAAGTAAAACATTCTTTATGTAGTTCATGTTTAGCGATGAATACTAACACTAGCTAGAATACTTGTCGACGATTTCATGAAGATAAGAGCATTGTAGGTCTAGTTGGTTACTCTGGATAGGCTGCAAAAAAAAAAAAAAAACAACGGCCATACAACTATGAACAAGATTTTACCATTATACACAAAATGTATACTGCTTACTGCTTATGTACTAATGTAGTCTGTGCATTCGCCTCCGAAGCTGTTTACCACACAATTACTTTAAACTTTATTGAAGCTCACCAGTGGTTCAGTGTGGAAAACTTTGTAAACGTCCGTCGACAGATCCATTAACTCGTCTTCTGTGCAAAATAGCTTTCTCGTAAGCTCTCCGAACAGCACCCAGCGCTCTCTTGTCGGATTTACGAGTTTCCAGATGACCTTTATCCAATTTTGGATCATGACCAAGAGGCTCCAAATGACTCCGAGAAATCCATTCCCTGTATAATCAAAAGTGGTATCAAAGCGCTTAAACATTTGCGTACAACCTACTAAGTGCTAAACTATGCTGGTTTGTTTACAGAAATGTCCAACAACATACCATGTTTGTTTGCTATCAAAACAGAGGATAAGGAAATAATTTTCTTTAGAATGCCGAGGTCTACGTGATAGGACTTCTGAAGGTGGTCCCGGTATAGGAACATCATTTTGAGTAAAGCCTACAGGCATATCGGGATTGATAATAAGGGCTGGGTACCAAGATCCTTCTTTGCACTTAGCCCAAACTAAATCCAGAGGCTCAAGTCTTATTTTCATGTTTAACTGGAAATGCCCGTCTTGAACCAATCCCTCTTCCCTCTCTGCATCTGGATCACCACTGAGTCGAAGTTTATTTCTGTCATTCTGACTTGCTTGCCCATGATTCACATCTCCAATTCTTGTTCGCCGCATATCATATTGCCCACTGCCTTGTCGTGCTCGAGTACTTTTATACGATATTTCAGAATCTGAAGTGTCGGAGGATTTTTTACTTGCAGAGCCAGCAGAAGATGAATCATCATCATCTGATTCAGATTCTCCTTCCGCAGAGTCGTTTTCATTTCCAGTACTCTCATCTTCACTGTTTGGATTTACAGGTCCCTTTTTTTCATCATCGTCGTCCTCATCTTCACTGTTCAAGTCCACATCTTTACCTGACCTGTAGACAGAAAAGCTATCCGATTTTGCTTGTGCGTTACGGGCATTGTTCCCTACGTTGCCACTACGCACAGAATTATGTATACCCACTGATGTGTTACCAGCAGCAGAATGAGGATTTGATCCGAGTAGCAAATTTTGTGACGTAAATAGTCTATGACTGGTTGGAGAAGGGTTGACTTTTTTTCTACGTGTTTGGGTGGTGGAAATCACATGATTAGCACCTGAAAAATCACTTTTAGAGTAGCAAGCGCTATTAACCACAGCCTTTGGGCCATGGTTCCACTTCAGAGAACTAGTTACACCGTCACCGTTTACTGCGTTAATATTTTGCGACCACTGGTCAAGTATAACGTTGTTATTGAGAGTCACGTTGTTATTATTGATGGACTTTCTCGCCCGTGACAAATTCCTGCGATTTGGCTGCACTGGACTTGTTTTACGATGAGACACGGATTCAATGCCAGAATTAGCCATCGCCACTTTCGACGGGGTAACTGATTTTCTGCTTGAAACGGTAGAGTGTTTTTCAGGTAATACTGGGTTATTTTTTGCGGGTGAATTTTTTGATGCTCCTTCCAGTGTAGCATTAATCTTTTTGGTTAGAAGCACAGTATTTCTTCGATTGGTACTTCGACTCACACTAACTGGACTCGTGGATTTTGCTGGAGAAGTTTTTGGAACGGACTCCCTGTCACTACGTCTCCCAGCATCCCTATCTTTTGCGGGCGAAACTCGTCTTTTTCTGCCTTCAGTTTTTTTTGTTGTTTCTAAGGTCTGATTTTGATCGATAGTTTTGCCTTTGCCCTTGGCTACAATCTGAGATGACACTTCTGCTGGACTTGAACTGTTTCGACGAGGTTTTTTCGGTGGGGGTGATTTAACAATATTCGATCTCGATGTTGATCTTCGAAGTACACGAGATGATGTAAGTCGCTGAGGTGGTGGAGTTACTTCTCTTCTGCGTTTTGGTGGTCGAAGACACCTAGCACCCGTTACACTAGATTCACCGTGTTCTTTACCACGGCCACGACTTAGCTTATTCTTCGGCCTGTCCGAATGTCGATGTGAATCCCCCTTTTCCAGTATGTTACAACTATTTTCAGTCCTTTTGTATTTCGCCTTCAAGTGTGACTTCGAGCTCAACCGACTTAGTTTCGAGTGCTTTAATCTTCTAACACGAACTATTTCATGCCTAGAAATATAAATAAATGCAATAAACAAATAAATTCTTTAGACTAATGAATTCCATTCATGCATTCTCCCGGTATAATCAAACTTTAACAGTATTATTTACTTTATTTTTAAAAACTTCTTTTTCCTAGTGGAAGCGTGAGAAAGGCCTAACGTATAATCTAAAACTTCATTCAGCAACTCCAGATGCTTATCGAACGGAAGGTCGAATCTTGATTTATCGTTCCAAAGGTTGTCAACTGCAGAAAAAACAGTACAGAAAAACGGGTCAAATTAAATTTATTTGAGATATTCTCGGACACCAACAAAATCAGGATTATGAATTTATAAACATGAATGCAGGTAATTATTTAATTATTAGAATCTCACCTTTGTCAATGATCTGATCATCGGTAAGTAATTGCGGCTCATGATTTCGCTCCGGCAGGTGAAGTCCAGTGCTGGAATCAAAACCTATGGATTGAATACTACGGCGAGCATGTCGAATTATAATTCCGCCTAATTCACGCAGCCTTACGGCTTGTCGATAGAATACGGTATCTTTTGAATTGTAATTCAAACAGTTTTCAATCATCAAATTGAAATCTTTTTCGAAGTCATCTATATCATTATATTCGAAGGAATTTATTTTTTCTCGTATAGTCGATAAGTCCATAGGATGTTGCACCACATCTAAATAATCAGGAACCTCTTCGATGTCGACCGGTTTGGCAAAAATCTCCTGTGCATCTTTTGCTTGGATTTCATCCAACACATTGATCAGAAACATTGAAAAAGGCCTCAAACGTATTTCTATTTCTCGGCATTTTCTGCAACGAAGTTTCAAAAGTTTAACAGTAACAATGCTGAAAATTGACAAAATTCACACAAAAACGAGCAGTGAACTTACAAGTGTATTAGTTCTTTCTTGACTTTTTCCCTTTTCCGAACCAGTTCACATAACAGACGCGCCCTTTCAAGATCCTGACGCAATCTGAGCCAATACCTATAGTACAATTGGGCTTCCTCCGTCTGCAAATATTTACCATGATTAAGCGAACCCTACGAATACTTATGCAATTATACGCAGAGAAACACTGAAATTTGGTTAGGCCGGAAATATTGTACGGCTACCTGCTCTGGATCTGAAACGCCTGCGTTTTCTCTGGCAGGGGGGTGGGGTGCAGTTGAAGCTGCCTGTAAGCGGCGTAATAATGGTACACCATTCCGCGATTGCCTGAAATTCGGAGTAATGTCAGTAAACTACCACCTGCATATGCTTGCGCATATAGCTTGAGGACCTCAAACTACTCTACACAAAGATATTTTAAAATATAACTAAATACCTCTTTAACTTCCAATACGCCATCAGTCGTTTAATGAATTGAGTTTTTCTTGAAAACGAAACAGTTTGAGCGATTTCAGCTACTCTGTCATCAGGAATAGTAGGAATTGACAATACAGGAACCGCAGATCGTTTCTCAGCCAGGAGTTTTCTGGCTTGCCTCATCTTTTGCCTGGGAGACGGATTGCCATCTGTTTCTTTGCCCTAAAAATACAACGGTGGCAATATTTGATAACAAATAACAACCCCCCACTTAATTTTAATGGAATATATTTGTTACTGTTAAAACTTACGAAGTCACTGTCTGGAGGTGCGTGATTGTCACAGTAAGCCGTTTTCTTTACCGTAATCGAAGACGATTCTCTCACCGTATCCATCTTCATGCATAAACCTGCCTGCTGCGCACAGGTTACGTGGAAAGCTAAACCAATGGAAAATGGAACACAATTTACAGTTTACCAGTATGTAACCATCAACGATAGTAATACGATCAACAACTGATGACACGTAGGTATATGCACATGTATACATATAACAACAATATTAACTTGCTATTATTACAACAATTAATATTATCATGTCATTATTATATAAAAAATCAACACTATCGACATACCCACGTAGCAATTGCTCTTATGACATTGGATACAAGCACCTACACCCTTTTGTTTGCAGATAAAGCATACCAGCCTCCATCGCGCTGGTGGTATGTTTCCAATGCTGTCAACAGGCTCCAAGAATACCTATATAAATATAAATCAGTTGAAATAAACGATCATGACAAGTGATTCTACATTAGTAAGCCTCTGTATTTACAATCCAGAACACGAGAAAAAACGTGCGGTATCATTTATTTCAGCGGTTAATTACTTACTGTATTCGCAAAACAAACTTCAGGTATCCAAATGGCGCAAACGACGTGAGCCCAGCGTCCGTCATCGGTTTGCTTAAAAGCACCTCCTTTATTGGGACATAAAGCACAGTCAACAGCACGGGACGGGCTTTGTAGACAACGGCGGCATAACCATTGCCCTTCGGGAATATAAGGAACACCGTAGCATTCCTGATGTACCGCCAAGTTGCACATATCGCAAAACAAGATCGCGTTACTATTCTGGCACTCTCCGTCCATACAAATGCAGCAAACGGCGTCATCATCAATCAAAGCACCCTGGTCGATTCCTGTTGACTGCATCTATAACCATCCAAATAGAATTTACCCAATATTATTAGGATAATCAAATCATGATATATCACCGACACTATCATTCTGGCCAATACTCACTTGAAAGTAAGACTCCTTCTCAAGGCGGTCCATGAGAAGTTCCATATCCGAAAATTTAACTGGTTGAAGATTTTGCCCCTGTCGTTTCAGATTTACGTATGTCAACCAAGCATTGTCTTCTCCATCCAAGTCGTATTCAACTTCATCTGCTAATTCTTCCTGAGGTACTTCCATGTACCTAATATAGCCTATAGGTAAAGGCGGGGCTTCAATGTATTTATGATCTTTAATTTTGTCATAACACGCTTCGGGCAATCTCGTTAGTGGTGGAGTCTTTTTTCTGGTATCCGTTTCAGTAACTGATTTATTAGCAGAACGAGACACAGAATTCGGAGTTTTTTGTTTTTTCTTTGCAACTTCTTGTTCCTTTTTAGTACCCATGGACCTGCCCTTAGGTGTTTCCTTGTTAAACCTGTCCTGCAACTTTAACTTAGCCGAGCTCCCAGGCATCACCTTGCGTTTAGCTCCTTCATCTTCGTCACCCGGAGTACCAAATCCACACCAGAAGTCAAAAATACAGTCGGCCTGAAAATAAATGTTCCGATCATGTAAAATTCCAAAGGAAGGCACACCTCAAATAAAAAATAGCTGATAATAGACTAACAAAATACTTACAATATCTTCACAAGGTAAACTGTCGAATACACTGACTCGGTCAGAAATACTATCAAAATCAAACTCTACAACCCCGACCGGCGTGGGAGGTTTTTGGGGAGTTTTTTCAACAGGAGGGCTTTTCAACAGCTTTTTGCTCATCCTTTGATTCGATCTAGACTTCGGGGATCCTTTGAACCATTTGTGACCCATGAGTGCCTTTTGCGAAGAGCTTTTCCTCTTAGGAGCTAAAAATGAGTGAACACTGACACGTAAATATATACTCGTTGGGAAACAAAGAGCATCATGAAACGAATCATGCAAAACTATCGCAAAAAATTAAAATTGTATTTAAAGAATTCTGTTCAAATCTATATTATATAAATATTACTAACGATAGCAATTTTTTAGGAAACTAATCCAAATTTTACTTCAGTTGCGCAAAGATCAGTTTACGAACATGCTCCACCAACATTACCAAGCTGTACATCACTAATCACGACTATTAAAGTTCGAAAAATAAAATTTGCCAATTTCTCCGCTACAAATATTGTACACGAAAAAGTTTGTATTACTTAACGCTTGGACTGAATTACCTTCTGTAGGTTCCCGATTTACTTAAAAAACATTTACAGAACTTCGTATTATACTTCTGTTAAATTTAATGTTGCATTTAATAACGACAGACGTCAACCTCAGGTATCTTTTTAAGAAAATTACGATCGAAAACAACGGAATAGTGAAGTGGTTATAGTGAATGGGTCTGAAGTGTAACAATATTTACCTGATTTTGATGTCCGAGTCTTCGGTGTCTCCACTGAGACCGCCATATCTGACTGTTGCATTCTAATAAGTCAAAATTACTAAGATACGGAAAAGGAAGCAACTTTCAGATATAACAATAACACACTAACATTTTCTTGATCCGAAAAGCCAACACCACGGTCATTTTGTGACTGAAAATTCCTCTTCCGCTATTTCATTTATTTCACCGACACATTATGACATCAATTCAATTCAAACCACTTGTATGAAACCCGAAGTTGCTTAACCTTTCTGTATATACTATATGCAGGTCCATGTGAATTTGATGTAAAAGAAATCCATACACAGCACAACTGATTAATAGAATTTATCCGCACCTTATCCGATCAGTTCACAAATACACGTCGAATTTGTTTGCTGTCACCGAAATCCAGCTCTAATAATGACAGTTTTGCAAATCAAGATACGAACAAATGCGTAAACAAGATGTTACTCTCCAGTTATTATCGCTTCTTCTATGATTTATGTTCACATGTAATTACAACACATACAAGTTCATAATACTTTCAAGTATTTTCCTGTTTGGATTGATAACAAATTCGATGGGCAATAAAAAGGGAATTGAAATCACTCATTCTCCTCAATTCCTGGTGGCTCTCCGAAGGTGGAAATCTTCCCCAAATTGACTACACGAATGGCACTTGTCCAATTGCTATGATTTCAAAAAAACTAAAACAATATTCACGCGAAACTATCAAGATGGGTCAGAGAGTTAGAATGAAAAGGAGATTCAGTGGTCAGCAGTTCATTGTGGTTATAAAACGTACGGATTTGAATAAACTGTCAAAAAAAGGACATGTTCTTTTACCATCAGCTTCCAAACCGCGATTCCATCACTATTCATATATTTCCGAAAGAATTGTCTCTACTCAGATGTGTGGATGGGTGCTATGACACGACGAAAAAAAGGGCTTTGAAATTTGATTTCACATTTCACACAGGTTTCACACAATATTATATGTATAACACAGGAAAATGAATCAGTTATTTGACGAGAAGTTTTTGATACGAGTTGAGAGAACTCTCTTCCGTTGCTTTGTATTTCTTTTTCTCCTTTTTTTTAATATTATTTTTACCTTCTCCCTCTTCTTTGCTGAAGTTGGTTAAGGATCCTTATCACATGGGAGCCCCATTTTCTTTCATATAATATACACCTATGTCCCCTTCCCCCCATCTACATCCACATAGGTTTACTCAGACAGAGTAAAAACAACTTATATATATATACACCTCCATCAAAAAAAGTCCGCCGAATTACGCGCTCAAAAGCCTGCCTTAACCCAACATCAAATCACGCCGACACTTTTGACCCCCCCAAAATAATATAATCCACCCCAAAAAGGTCTCTTGGTCCATGTCAAGTTGTTGGGGCTAAAGATACGGGCTTTTCTCTGGCCAAAGCTTTGGACATGAGGATGCGTAGTTATATATATATTAAAAAAAAGTGTGACACCAAAAGGAGAGGGGGGAAATGGGAAGAGAAAAAGAGCTAATAATCAATGTGTGTCTTCCGTATAGAAAAATGCTTTTTTTTTGGTGGAGAGGTCGGTGTAGCTTATAGAGCATGAAGGTTCATATTCCGCCACTTCGCTTCTCATTCTCAAGTCGAGAGTGGCACACAGCACATTGGATTTGCGAGCGAGGCAAAGAGAGGCGAAGAGAGCTGGGAGCTTTTTCTTCCCGTGTCTCTTTCTTCAGCCCTTCAGTCTCTCTTCTCCAATTCTTTCTGTCTCTCTTCGGCTCTCGCAAGCGTGTGTGTGTGTTCTGATTCTTGGAAGTTGGAAGTTAGACGCAGCGGCAGTCCGTTCTCCTCTCTCTCTCTCTCTTTCTCTCGCTCTCTCTCTCTCTCTCTCTCTTTCTCTCGCTCTCTCTCTCTCTCTCTCTCTCTCTTGCGCTCTCTCTCTCTCTCTTTCTCTAGCTCTCACCGCCAGGCCGCCTCTCGGAGCCGAGGCATTTCCACGGACAGTAGCAGCTAGCAGCTCACGTTGAGGAGTGTGAGGAGCCGAAGAGCCGCAAAATACAAATCACTCAATCCCCTCGCACATGCACAATTCCATTCTTTTGTCCAAAAAATCTTCTATTTTCTCCATATACGCATATACACTTCCACATCCAGAGATACATATAAAGACCTACACACTCCCGCTCTCCCCGCCAAAGACTCTTTTCTGTTTTCTCCCGTCTTTTTCAGCCGATAGAAGTAATACTATTTCCGCTTTCTTTCTCACCCATAATAAAATCTATAATATGACTTTTCACCCCGTATCCCAGGAGAGCTTATGTGTGGGAGAAGGAATGGATGGCGCTTTCTCTCTTGGTCAATCAGGGAAATACACCTTTCACCTTTTCAGAAATGGATTTCCACAATGCTAAATGCTAACCATCCTTCGTCCTTCTCCTGGAATGAACGCTCCATTGTTTATCCCGCCAAACTTAACTCACGAGTGCTATCTCCTTCCCTCCGCCCTGACCCATGACACAAATAGTATGGAGACGGTCAAAGGTCAAGTGTTAGGCTGTTGGGGGGGGATGCCGTAGATGGATGCACCGAGCTACAAGTGTCTCTCGGATTTCTCTATCATTTTGTACGTTTTTTTTTCATTTTGATTTTCTCCTACAAATCGGATGGCAGGAAGTGGGAGGGCTCATTCTCATGTCACGTCCTTGTTCTTTATTAACGGCGGATCCGGAGATTGAAGGCCGGGTAAAAGGTAAAATCGGGTTTCATGTATAGATTAATGACTGGGGTGTCGCAGGAAGGCCAGCAAGTTGGAATATGATTATACGCGATTTTTTGCTTTTATTCAACATACGAACGTCACTGGTCTTTGTTGATAAATTCAGTAAAAATTGACATTTTCTCCGGCATCTCTCTCTTGGTTTTGTTACTCTATGTATGAGGCTACCGATGGGATGCTGGGTTTGAAAGTGCTTTGGCGCACCAATACAAAATCCACTTTTCTTTTGCTTTTACATTTGAAACTGCAGACTGCAGCCTTGCAACTTAATACAACTGCCACTAGCCACTACTCTCCATCTCCACTTTTCATTGATATAATGATTGTGTGGTGAGAATAGTGCCGACTATTTCTTTCTTCTTCATTTTCTTGCAATTTTCCATCTCAAACGTTTGAAAATTGAAATTCACTCGTGTTGTATTTTTTACAGTTGTAAATATAGATTTGATTCTTTGATGAATAGATTGGATCCGGACAAGATTTATGCTGCTAAAGATCGGAAAAACTGGAGACGTTTCTCAGTGAATTGTGAAGATTGTGTTCAATACGAAATCTGGTGTAGAGTGGCTGACGTGGCTGTCACATAGTGATACGGAATTGCATATAGGATACAGCAGACGTTACACCACGTTGTTTTGACATTCCCGGAGCAGGAGAGTAACGGTGAACCGAAAAAATGTCATCAACAATTGCTGTCACCACCATTGATACAGGTCATGAGGATATGATTGTAAGTCTTTCGGTATTCCCTTGGGTAATTGTAAATCTTATGCCACATTGAGATAAGCAGGGAATCAAATAGATGTGACTTTTTTCTTTAGCATGACGCTCAAATGGATTTTTTGGGAACAAGGCTGGCCACTTGCTCCTGTGATAAGTCAATCAGGCTATTTGATGTAAATTTGACCACGGGGTCGCAAAATTTTGTTACTGACCTTAAGGGCCATGAAGGACCGGTAAGTTTGGTTGTGTTTAGCAGCTGTGTTCCTATTTAGTGTATGTGTACACTCGAACAGAGGTAACAGAATTTGTATTTACGTAGGTATGGCAATTGGCGTGGGCTCATCCGCGTTTCGGAAATCTCTTAGCTTCATGTTCCTACGATCGAAAGGTGATTATTTGGAAAGAGAAGGAAGGAGGAAAGTGGGAAAATACACATACATATGATGGGCATGATTCTTCAGGTATTTTTGAGTTATTTTTATAACGACTATTGTTTTTGTTTGGTTACGAGATGTTGAGTTAACTGTTAAATCAAAATATTTAATAGTAAACAGCGTTTGCTGGGCATCCCCTGAATGGGGTTTAATGCTTGCCTGCGGGAGCTCGGATAGCAGTATTACCGTTATATCCTGTGTGGAAAATCGGTGGATACACACCAAAATTGCGAATGCACACACGGTAAGTAGACTTTTATGCACGTGCATAATGAATGTTGTCATATTTTGGAAGTTAAAACAATACATACGTTATTCTCTTGACGTTGAGGAACAAGGATTTGGCGATATACATGTTGATAGGTGACGTAGCTAGATTTATGGTAGATTTTGGAGTATATTTAGTAATAGCAGTAATAAGTGGTTAGTAATAGTTAGAAATAGGCACAAGTTAGTTAGAAATAAGCACAAGTAGAGTAATTCAGGCAAAAGCAAGCAGATTTTATTAAGGAAAATGAGAAAAGGGAGACGGGAACCAACTTAACAGGCGCAACATCTACCCGTGAGCGGTGCGAAGACCCGAATGAGGAGGAGAGAATCCTCCAAGTCCGAGCTAGCTCGGCTCACAATCATTGAACAATGGCCCAATAGATTAAATTTAATAATAATAACCATGATGCCATAGTGACGAAAGCAAATGAGACATTTGCTTACAATATGTACGATGACAGAGCACATTTGACAGTTGCCTTCTAAGAAGCCTAAAAGAAAGATATTCTTCTTTACATGTGGGCTTGATGTTAGACTTTAATCTTCGTCTTAGCTATACGACTGTACCTAGTGCTGCATGTGAGTGATTGTATGCTTAGACACGAGAGATGTAGGTATTTCACAAACGTACGAAGTTATGGTCGTGAACTAATACAAAATAATAATTTGTGTTCTCAGTTGTTGACATATACAAAAAATAAACAAGGGTAAGGATTGTAACTTAGTTTATCATAATACATTGCAGCTCGGTTGTAACGCTGTTTCTTGGGCTCCTGCTGCTTCTGCGGTAGGAAATGGTGCCGGTGACGCAATTGTTCGAAGATTTGTTTCTGGTGGCTGCGATAATTTAGTAAAAATTTGGAAGTAAGTGGTATTTTTATTATTGTTGTTGTACGTGGCCAATGCCTCGAACTTGAAATATGAATGATGTTTTTAATAGAGAAGAAAATGAACAATGGGTAGAAGATGTAAAATTGGAAGGTCACTCTGATTGGGTCCGGGATGTGGCCTGGGCTCCGTCCGCTGGAGTCTCCCGAATGAAAATTGCGTCTTCTTCACAAGTAAGTACTTCGACTAGAACTAGAATACTTGGAGTGGTAAACTTGGAAAGATTAAATTTCTCAGCTTTTGTACACTCTAGTCGGCGGTTATCGATTTTGTTGCACGAAATTTCAGCGAGTCGTCTTTGCGTATATAAAATATACAAATGAGTTATTAAATAATACAGGAGTTGAATTATGTGATTTGTTACGGAAAATCCCTAATGTGGTTAGGTTAAAGATTGAGTACAAAGATGCGGGTAGTATTGCATAGGTTTATTCTTTGGTGATAGCATGAACTCCTCCCAGCACTTCATTTCACTAGACCCTAAGAGACCTTATTAACCTCATTGATTTCAGATGGTTCTAGTAATTTATATGGTTCTAGAAACCATATACATATATTATGCGGATTATACTGTATTCTTGTGGATAGCGTATTCTATTGAATAAACTACTTTTTTTAATATGCCTTCTAGTCGGTGAAGAACATCGCTGTATTTGTCTGGAGTTACGGGAGTCACTTGTGTTGAAAAAGCTGACATTTTATTTGCATGTATTTTTCCAGGACCGGCGGGTAATCATCTGGAATAATAATGATGGCGGTGCTTGGATTCCAGAAGCTTTGCATATGTTTGAAGACGTAGTTTGGCATGTGAGCTGGAATTTCGTTGGAGATGTTTTAGCAGTTTCCGGTGGCGACAATCAGGTACGTGTTACGACACTATTTACGACATCAATTATTTACATCTTGTATACACTCTTGATTTTTGCACTTCATAGTTATTAACATATTCATGTTTGCTTACAGGTCAGTCTTTGGAAAAAACAAGAAAGTGGCAACTGGGAGTGTATAAGTGACTCGACCAAAACGCAGCATCAGCGTCCTCCACAGGATCATCGTACCCTGTAATTTAAGAAAGCTATTCCGTGTTTAGTTGGTTGAGGTTACAAGCTGGTTACTGTAATTATCTAAAGCGTAAATAACTGCATTGCGATGCGAGTAAGAAGGGTGGAAACCTGATTAAAAGGTAATTTGCCTTATGCCTGCAAATCTTGTATTGCTCGAATCGAAATTGTTACTCAATAAAAATGTGTGTACGACTTTTTACATGTACCTATTGAAATAGCGTAACTGTACCAAAGCACCTGGATATTTAATATTTTGAATTCTTAATTAGTTCTTGTTTTAATTATATGTATTCTGTTGCACTAACACCTCTGTACCCTCAAACAAGCCATTTGTTTTTCTTTACAGATAGTCTATAAGTATACCTTCCGTCGCCCAGAGTTTAACTAGTATGAAATTACCTCTTTAAATAAACGTTTTCGCTTAAAGTTAATTAGCAGCTACATGTAGAGAAACACATGAATCTTACTCCGCAAGTCAATTACTCATTATCAATCCAATACCTAAACTGAAAACTTCAAAAAATGGTTCAGTTTTGACGAATTGTTGTTGTAACTGTCTCGGCTAACCTCACTTGTGTCACTGAGTTCATCTCTTAAAAGCACAGTTGAAAATAATTTAAGAAGGCAAGCTTTTGCAAATATCTGCTGTTTCTTAGACCTTGCATTCTTTCAACTGAAAGGAAAATTAACATTTTTATTTTTATATCTACTTGTCATGTTGTCATTTTTGGCAGAGTTTGATGCATAGCCAGTGTATCTATGTTTACGATGTTTACGAGTACGCAGTCCGTTGGGTTCGTCCTACAACCATGTGTTGTTAGTTTCGCATTCATACATACATGTACTGCTTCATTCTATTATTTATAATGTATATGAAATCGCATGTGAAACGAATTGTCTAAATTACTCCCAACGTGTAGTAATAGCACCCTAACCGTGAAGAAAACTGTCAATGGCACGGGAAACGGCCCTGTCGGCTATAGGGACCCGGCACTTTGTAGGACACACACTTTGTAGGTCATGACTATATTCGGAATCAACTGAAATTGTAGTATTACAGGGGAATTTCGGGGCTGGGTTTAGGTGTGTGATACCCGAAAATACCAAAATTTGACACCCTGCGAATGATCGCTGTGAATATCCGGGGAATGTGTACAGAGTGTGTACTGTATACCCTTTACTTTTTGTAAAAGCTGCATACACATCACTCAGGAAGTACATAGTTTGATCACATATGTCCCGGTACGGTCTCTTTTTCATAGTTTAAGCTCTGGTTCCTACATATTATCAAACTAATAATGAAGCATGCTAAGACTTTTGAAACGTTTGTATCTTATAAAAACAATGTTAGTAGTCAGAATATAAGTACGTCAATTTTTAATTGTTCAATAACAATGAGGACGGTTCGCGTCGGTGTAGCTTAATATTTCTCTGAAGTTTGACATGTGAAAGCCAGCAGAATCGTTTTGGCAGAGCCTTGTACTTTGTATCCACCGTCCATCAGTCAGATTTTAAAGGCTGATTGGCAATTTTATTAGCCGTCTTGTTACCAGTTATTACTTATTACACATCGTAAGTGTAAGTGCACCACTTGCAATTGGACCACTATACACACATTTTCGCACTACATGATGCTTTTCAATTGACGCGGATGACTTTGGATAAACTGGACACATGTAAACTTTCATGTGCAACAAGAATAAGACTTCAATTAGGTATGCAATGCTCGCCGCGCCCGTGGAAATAACTAAAACTCTATGTTGTACTCTAGATCTAAGTCGACTTGTGCAGCTGTTGTACAATAGTAATTCAGCTAACCTATATGAAATACAATTTATTATCCTCCAATTTCGTATTAGTTTCTCCTGCTTACGCGAAGGCATATCAGAGGCTTCAATAAAGGGTGTCGGAATTCAATGTTCAAGATTTTATTCTCATGAATATGAAATAACTTCGTACTTTAATACTACAGAGTACTGAGGAAACACTTTAAATTCTTTCAGAGATCGAATTATAAACAGATTGACAGAAAGTACAACGTTGATTCCACTGGTTAATGGCTATTTTACAATAATATTGTGTTTGCCTTTACATTTAAGCTTAGCACAAGTACATACAATTAACGACTTTGCGAGCAAAGAAAGTTACAAATCCAAAATGTCTTAACAAACGAGAATATTAATTCAAATCCCCTCGCATATTTCACATGGTGGAAACGTTAAAAAGTTTCTCTCTCAAAACAGGGTCACGTTTAAAATGGCACGACACAAAACACTCAAAAATTCGCACTCACATACACACACACACCAATACATACATTATGTGCTTACTCCTTGCAGCAAATCAGGCAGGACCCTTTGGTTGTCTTAATAATTTAAACCAATATGGACTTGACGAGCCACCACGGAGATAGTTCGCGCTAAATTGTAACGAACTAGTCACTTTTATCAATCATTCCTTAACGTCGATATAGTAAGTACAACTGTACAATTCTTGGCTTTTACTTGCCATTGCTTGTCGCTTTATGTTACAAAAACTGTAGATCTTTGCTTTACTACACGATTATTAATTACAGAAATAATACTTTACAAGAACTTCGACGAAAATCCCATACAGTCTTACGTGTATGCATATTACTTATTAAGTATGGAGAAGTGTAACGCAACGTACTTCGCGGGGAATACGTTTTACAAAAATCTTTGAAAGATTCCTATTTTCAAAGTATAATTTAATTTGTATTTACTTAAAACTGTCACACGTATGAATTCATGTAAGTAATTACATCGACTACATTTAAGAAAAACGCTTTAAGGATCGTCGTATGGGAAAACTGGTAAAAACTGGGGTAAAAAAGACAGCTAAGGGGAAGAGATACGTAAACGAGTGCCGAGAGAAAACGGATATAAATAAAATTAGAACTAAAATCATATCTTGATTATTTCAAAATGCACTTGGAGTCAGGTCAGTCGCCAAAAAGGATTTCTGATGGTAATCACTAGAACCAGCAGCACACATAAAAGTGGATTCCATTTAACCACTTTTGCAGAACTTGTTAATTCTTCGTTTTTCACGACTTCGTTGGGATGTTTTTCCAAGTCTTCTGCAAAAAATAAAAGATTGATTATTAAGATTACCCTGAAAAAGCTACTACAATCTTGATGTAAAGCAAATACGTATAAGCTACATAAAAATGTTATTTTATGATAAAATACGTATATTATATTAAATTCATGTAACATCAACCATTGGAATATTCCTGCGTTTACTATCACTCGCGAGTCGAAGTGCAAGTATCATTTGTACTCAAAATATTGCCTCTAAAGTACGTTATACATGACAAATTTGCATTAATAAGGCTATAACCTATAACCTTGCAAGAGTAAAAGCATATCGACGATTGAGAACAAAAACTATAGGTATCACCACTCGGGTCTATTTGCAAAGGTAGGTAAGTACGTACGCGCCTACGTTTTCACAGCAAAATTATATATCCAATATTATTGGATATCCAATATCCAATACTTTCTTCCTTCCTGCCCCGTATTTCCCATATAATTTTTTCCCGACAGATGCGGTAAGTAGGGAGAGACGTGAGAAAAAAGTGAGAAACACGGAAAACAAGAAAAGAGAATAAAGTGAGAGGCATGGAAGAGGAAGGAGACACGAGACTAAAGTGGCAGGCACGGGAGAGGTAGGAGACACCCGAATAAAGTGACAGGCACGGGGGATGAAAGACAGAGACAATGAAGTGCGAGGCACGGGGGAGGGAGGACAGATGAGAATAAAGTGAGAGGCAGGGGAAAGTACGGAGAGAAAAGTATAAAGTGTGAGGCAGGGGAAAGCAAGGAGAGGAGAGAATAAAGTGAGAGCTGAGATGGAGGTGAGCGGCAGACCAAGAAATCAAATGAGAAAAACACGCAGTGGCGGGGAGGGGGGGAAGTGATAATGGATATTGGGTGCATGTCTTTGCCGTGAAAACAACGGCGGCTATATATACCTTTGCCAATTGGCTCGAGTGGAATGCCTAATTATCATTCTCAATATTCCCTATGAGGCTCAATATCGATTCGAGACTATGTTTACTTGCACATTGTTTAACCGAAATTTCTTTTTAACCAACGAAAAGGGCTATGACCAATTTGAATACTCGGAACAATTGTCAGCCTCTACAAGACAGTCAAAAGGAAAATAAAGTTTTTTAAATAAGAAATCAGTTGCTTGCTTACTTTTTTTCGATGTTGGTTTGACGTTCAAATTAGTATTACTGTATGTCTTCTTTGGGGGATAATGAGTAGTAGGAACGGGTGGGAGGATGGTGGTTGAGGTTGTAGTACTGGACGAAGTGAACACAATCACTGGTCGTTTTGACGTAGAGGGCGTTGTCATTGTAGTGGACGAACTTGTAATACGTGGGACCGAGGGTACCTGACCAACTGGAGAAGTGGTTGTACCTGTCCAAATAAAAATATTTCTTAGTAAAATGCTCCGATTACAAACTACAATGTAGTAACAATAACATTTGTTAAAAATACATATTATTTAGTTATACGACTATGACTAAATCAAAAACCAATTAAATATTTTCCGGTGATATTCTTCTTAGGGACACAAAAATCAGAGTATACTTTTTCGTTCCGCCGCTCAAGTAGTGAAGGTGAATTACCAAAGCAATTTATGTATGTTATTAGAGTTACGCGCTTCTTACTTTGAACCGCCGTTTCTACAGGATGGCAGCACACCTTGAATACAACTTTCATGTTATGCGTGGAGCAGCGACCCCCTACTCGGCGATGGAGATCATCTCGGGAGCTTGTGGCTGAAATAACAAATCGATTTAATTTCACATAATGCTTTCACTAATTTCACTACTCGTAAAGTTCCATTGTAGATTTTAAGGTTATCTGAGAGGACGTCGCAGGTCATTAATTAAAGCTTTGTACTCGGAATGTAGGAATTCGTGCAAATCGGATATCAAACGTATCATCACTAAAGTAATTTTCCACAAAACGTATGTGCGTGTGGATTTTCCTGAAACTTATCCCATCTTGAAGAGCTGGGTAAATAAATACTTCATATCCCGTTATTCATTTAACTCGCACATTACACTATTAGTTATAGCAACAAATGCAACAGCAATTCAAATTCGACCAAGTATTAGCTGTACTAGTGGCCGTTAATTTTATAAATTGTATATATATATATACTACTATATATTGTATTTCTGTCTCGGTCTTCATAACTAATAATCCGGTGGATTAAAATCAGTAAATCTCCTGCAATGAAAACCTTTGCGTTTGGTTCGGATTTTCGGATACCAAATCGTAAGTATCTAACATTAGTATAATAAATCACCAAACCCAATCAAAGTTCTACTATCAAACTTCTAAACTCGTTGTTAGTTTATGCTAACTTCGTAGGTTATCGAAACTGAATATTCTGTATAATTTAAATTAATAAACCTCTGCACAAAGTAAAGATCAGGGCCAACTGATTCTTTTCCAACCCTTGTGTTAAACATTCGCATTCACAGATCTTAACGATAACCATGTTTAATCTACAATACCATTTACACTCACAAGGGCTAGAAAATAGGAGTACAAAACAATTAAGTACCAATAAAGGATAGACTTATGTAGTAGAAAAAAATAAAGTAGAAAACCATATCGCTTACAGATGAAATAGTAGTCCTGACCCGGGCGAAATTCCAGGCCGCCCGGCTGAGGTGTAAACGACCGAAACGTAATGGTGAAATACATAAGTTTGTAGGGTTTATCACAAACAGCTATAATTCTTGGATTCGGATTAGTTATCCTGCAAGTGTCGTACTCCTCTTTAGACACCTATTAAAAAAATAAAATATGTCAACGAAAACCGACGCCAAATGTCTCTTAGCGATTAATTTTCACGGAAAGAATGCAAAACATAGTGAAGTACAATTACGCAATTAAGAAATGTCGAATTTCATTGAAATTCGACAAGCCTCATATAAATCGAACTGGTGATGATGTAAGTGTTACCATGTACCTAGTTACCACAACTACTTCATGGCTAAAATTTGATATGACTTCAGGCTCCAGCAGAAACAAATACTTAGTGATTAAGTATTTATTTACAATATTAAGTATTTATGACAGTAACTACTTGGTTATCCATTTGAGGAGGGATAACAAGTAGATCAACCACGAAGCAACGGAAGTCCGAATATAAAATAAACAAGAGACTCTAGAAGGAGGAACATCTATAATCCATAAAATCGGAACAACGCTAAATTAAAGGTGTCATATTTTCACAACGATCATATCACTCAGTCGATAACTAATTGAACTGCCAATTAATTTTGGTACGGGTGAGTAAAGGACTTTGCAATAGCTACGGTTTACCCGTGACTTTTGTGCAATATTCATTCTATATTATGTACATAATACATACATTTGGCGCGTTTGAAACCACACTTTGCACCGTGCTAAAGGCACGCAGGAATTCTAGAAATCTGGAAAATCTGTGGGTTTTTCAACGCACCTACTATCTCCACGCATGGAGTGTTTTAAAGAATACATCTTCATACGAACCGATTATTGGAAGTTCCTTTAAAGGGTGTTGTTCCAAAAAATGAATCCTCTACTTGTGTATAATTTGCAGTTTTCTAGCTCTGGCTACTACCGTCACTGGTAACACATGTAATGTACATATGTTAAGATATGCAATTATATCACAGATGCTGGTAACAAAAACAAAATACCTATTTGGAATATATTAATACGGAATAAAAAACTGATTTAATAATCTGTGAAGGCAAAGAACAATTGATACGCTGAGGTGTGTGGGGACGGTGGCGGGTATGATACATAGTTTTTTCCTGCCACGTTACTGCTTTCATCTATCAAAAAAATTAAAGTTCGCACACTACCCATACTCAACACAATTACCACTCATTGGTTGTTCATGGTTTCTTGGTAACACAAGATTCCCTGTTTTTGGTATTATATATATGTATGAGTATTCATATCAAATCAAAGAAATATTTCAAAGGAAGGTAGAAGATAACATCAATGAGTCAAGAGGAAAAAATGCATTTGAGTCATCCGGTTTATGTGAATACTTGTAATATACTTAGGTATTGTACTTCACCAAACCCTTATTTTAAACACTGCAATATTACAGACTCAAATGACTCTACTTACGTTGTAGATGATGTACTTCTCCGCGTCTTCTTCGCTGGTCCCAGGCGCGTAGACAGGACAAATTATATTTACTTGATCGTATGGGAGATTATCGCGATTTACATCAATGATATGATCGGTATTGTCAATCCGAAATCTGAAAGTTATAAAATAATTGATTCCATCATTCAAAAATTAATTTACGACTTTTCCAGTGATATGACTGAGTTTATTTCAGGACATGTCAAACTCCGCTCTGTATTATGCCCTGAGAACTTAAAAGTAACCATTTTTATAAATAAAACGTCATATCATAGTCATCTCAGCCCAATCAGAAAATACGGAAAGTGTTTCTGTACTACAGATCATCGATGCAGGCCTAAATAATTTACATATGTACATAATAATGCATATTTTACACACGTATGCTACTTGTTATTTCTATTCTGACACACACACACATACATCTTGGCAGCTGTATTCGCATTTATTCAGTAGCAATTCCATCTATTCGTATATATTATATAGCTATTCTCATTCCACCATACAAACATATTATATCATACAAATATAATGCCATATATTTGTACATTAATTTCAATAAAATCAAAAATTGAAAGCCACTTTAGTACGCTGTTTTATTTAACTGAGTTGTCCAACAATACGTCACATTTCTTTCACGGTTTGCCTGTTGCTCATTTCTAGTCGAACGGAAACGGATGATCATCATGTGGAGTGCAGCAACCAGTAACATGTTACATTTCTATTGTTATTACTGTTATTAGTTTCCGTTTTTAGCGCATATAACACGAATTTGTGCAACGTAGAAATTATAGTACAGTCTAATGGCAATTGGTAAAGATGGAATACGTCCATCATTAATCTACTTTGTACTTTTATTTACAATTCGGTAGTGCCTATACAACAGAAAAATTGTTTCAACTATTTGGACAAGAAGCAACATCATAATTTGCATCATGGCACTTTGCCCCGTATAATATGCAGATTTTCGATATGCATATATGTGTATTTGTGTATGTATAATATGTATGTATTTTGTATTTGTACAGGTCGGGAAGTTGTGAAGCGACTGAACGTAATGAGTTACGTGGAAAGTATAGACCGCATCAATGAGTTCCAGTCTTACTATAAACATGGGCATGGTGCTACAGTTCAACAAGCTATCTTCGGGTTTCAATTTCTGTATTTTTTTTTATTGCCATGACCTTTTCATTTAAACTGGAGGCCTAGAAGGGACTGAAAATGGCAAAGTACCAGAAAACAAGGAGCAAAGGGTTATGAGTGTATATTTTCACTTATTATGCTTGTCTGGTTTGTTCATTGGAGACCCCATTTCACCCTCCCGGTCTTTACACCTTTCACTCATCTTACGTCCATCAGTAGATTGCAGACGGGCAGCCTGCTCCAAAACTTTCATCTACAATGAGATAATCGACGGACGCTAGAACGAAATACACTGGCATGAAGACTAAAAATACAAACGGCATTGCTTGCAATAGTAACTACAAAATTCCGAACACGTTGAGGTTGTAGCGCCAATTCAGTCTCAGTCAATTGTAATTGATTTTCCTTTATACAATTCGTTGGTTGTTGAAGTTTTAATACATATACATATATTGTATGTATAAGTATAATGCATACGGATTCACCATATAACTCTAATACAACTCCAAAATACATTTTCTTAATTCAACCGGACACTACGTGATATTGCTGAACAAGTAATGATTGAAAAGTAGTTTTCACGACTACGCAACCTGGAAGAATCCTTTCGTCCTTTCACATTTATATAGATTCATTATAGATAAAGCTTTGATACCTGCATTTTATCGTGCCGCGTGTGAAAACACGCATCACTTTTAGCCAAATCAATTTAGCAAAAGACACAGCTAGTTTGCTTGCCATTCGGAAATATCCTGTTTCACAGTAAATTGTAGACTGAAACTTTGCTAATTGCAAATGTATTTGAATCATATGATTAAATGGAATGACATAGTGGATTATCGGAGACTAAGCTATGTATACGTATATTAAATACATTAATTTGTGCTCCGATGTTTGACAGATAAATATATTGCACATCTGCCACAATTACTGTAATCATTTTTTGTTTAGTAGAATATATGAGCATAGCGTTCGGATTACGAAAGCGAATGAGGGTCCTCTGACGGTTTCATGGGACGCACTCATGTAGGCATTGGAATAGTATTTACCAAAGTGGGAACACTTCGACTCCTGACTTCGTACTTTATGATACATGTCAATTTGACAGTGCAATCATAGTCGTCTAAAAATTGCTCTTTCAATAGGTGAACAAAATAAACGGTTTTATGCATTACTAACACAACACTGAAAATGTATCTTCGGTGAAACAGACAATGTGAGGAAAACTGCACACGATTTTCAGAACCACTCCTAATCCATATGAATTTGTATAGTATGTATTTACATCATAGAAAATGTTTGCCCCAAATTCACAGAAACTCAGTCGAAATTGATCATGGTTAATTACCGAATGCTCAGACTGTAGTCAGTAAACAGGCAAGCATTGAAGAAAGCAGCTTATAACCACTGTTTTCTTCTGAGACAAAATCCTGCAAATTGCGATTCACCTCTCCTAAACAGGTAACCCGAACATTAATTAAAATTAATTTGCATCCTCGACGGCCCAGCTTGACATTGGTGGGTGTAGTTGGTCCCTGATCTCTTATTTGTATCGTCATTCCTAACAGCTTTCTTTAAGAGCTAAAACTCGTACTTTTACACTGTGTGGTACCGGCTGTAATCAATAATACTGAATGAGTCTATATTATCACACATTTTCAGGTTATTGTTTACATTTGTGAACGTATGAATATCGCAAATGACAATTCTCCAAAAGTAACAATTGTTTACTCGTTGAATTTATTATTTTACTAGTATATCCGGCTGACCCCAAACGGTTCACGTGGTCGGGAGATAAGGACCATTACGACATAAACATGTAATATGTTTAACAGAAATTCCTCAAGTATCTTTGTCATTTTGAGCAAGCTCTCGAATTTAGTTGATTATCTGGAATTTATACTTCGATTAATTTGTTAAAGATCCAAAAACCCGTCGCTACTTCTCCGCTAAATTAAATTTCTGCGCGGATTTAATTACTACGTGAACCCGTGTACAATCGACATTCTATAACGGCTCACTACAAATCTGCAAAACACGGTTATAAAGAAAGTCTGTCGTAAAGAAAGGAAAATTCTGTCCCGGAAAGTCGGACAAAAAGCGTCCCGGACACGAAACGTGTCACACGCATTTTTTACTTTTATGTAGGATTGCTAAGAATATCAAATTATGTACTGACTTACTGACAGAAGACAGAATCATTCCTTTCGTCTGGGTTTCCCACGTAAATAATATACAAATATACACCTCATGAATAATTTAAAACGCAACGAGCCTTAACTTGCATGTCGTTCGAGACTTTGGTTCAAGATACAATAGAAAGAAAAGCAATTCAGGCAGTCAAGATTTCAAACATCGAATTGTTATTGCTCAATTTTTCAACCAAAATTTGTCAGAACAATTCGAGTTTAGACGCGCCGAATTGTTTTATATGTTCTATCTAACTTGTACGTTGAGAATAATGAGTGAAGAACGGGCTACGGCTATAATTTGAAAAGGTTGGAATTTCATTTCATAGGACAAAACCATCATCTGTAATTATTACTCCGTTGCTATTCCTTAGGACTTCCTTCAGTTTGTTTGTTCGGGTTGTGGAAGTACTCGCGAAGTACTGACAATTCTCAATGAATTCGAATTACATTCGACTATACGGCAATTCGGCGGTTCGTTATCGTTGTCATGTTTCAGGGAAATTTATGCTTATTGAACCACATACACTTTATGAACCACATACAACTGATTCAAATGCAGTATTTGAATTATATTACCATAATATAATACCTCTTCCTAACGTGTAAATGATTAAACCTTTGTCGGACATAACATTGTGATCTGATTGATGAATTAGAACTTCTTCGTAATACGTTATAGCAGGACGAAATATCATTATTGTCAAATTCGTACAAAGTAGAACTTACATAGGATTTGATGTGTTCCAGTGAACGTTGTACACTTTACTGCTGCAGCACAAAGAAAATAAAATAAGGATATGTGCCAAAGTTAATGACACCAATTCGAAGGTGGAAACGGAAGCACCCGATGTACATTTGGAGCTCATATTTAAGGCCTACCGTTATATAAAGTCATACGCAGCCACAATTTCACGAACACTAACGCGGCCAGGTCGTGAACAACGAATTGTGACAACGAAAACACAAAAACAATTCTCAAGCCTTGCATTAGCATCACAACATTTTGGAGAACATTGGTCCCGCACTATCTCACGAGTTACGAAACTGGTATTAAAAAACGCAGACAAGAAATCACTTATAGAAAATAATTTGACCTATGAGGCACTCGCTCGTACGAGTTCTCTTTCATGCTCTGTTTTCGGATTTCGATTCCGGATTGAAATCAGCGAATATTATCATCATTATTACACGGTCGTTCTAACGTAAGGGCTACTACTATTGCACATATTTACTGATTTCCTTGTCAAATGCAATGGGTCGCAAATGTGTGGAGACAAGTTGAAGGATAATCAGGAAGAAAAATCCATCCTAAGTGATTTCTTGGGAAACCAATGAAGTAGCTCCATGTCATAAAACTCCTGCGACAGAGTACATACGGGTACCATCCAAACACACCCGAAAGTCCCGGGGCAGGAACGTGTGAACAAACTGACGGGGTAGCTCTACTCTTAAATGGTGACTTCTCCAGTTTTTTATCATACCGCAAAATTTGAGTTTCACATGTCGTAACTGCAACTTAACATGGCTCTAATAGATGGGTAATTTGTCATACACAGTGACAACAGACGTTCACTCCCGTAGAAACGGTACAATTTACATTATGACGATGACATGATTCGACGGGAGCCTGTCCTTTTAATCCACTGCATTACTGCAGGGATTCGGTATGGTATGCATTGTCTAGCACATCCTCAGGCAGTCTTAACAAAATGTCGTACGTATCATTTCTCCTACCAATTTGAATTCGGGTTGAATGTTTCCTTGTTGAAACTTAAATCTGTTCACCACTCACTTACGCTGGAACAATAACTTCATTCCAAAATAGTGACATAAACTGTCACAATCGTGAGTACTTCTACACTTACTTACTTCTAATCTTACTTTTACTTTACTTTTTTTCACAATTATGAGTAGATCCCCACGTTATTCACACATACACTATAGATCTCCAGAAGTTTTACTGAATTTCCAATAACACACTGACTTTTTTATATTTGCCAAAAAAGACCTACTACGATGGCATGTGAAGGCTGCAGGGAAAGCTGAACCCTGTGATGAAGCTCTACAGTGGCACAACAATTCACGATGCGCCTCAATTGCCAATGCCAGTATTATTTCAACAATTGTTCAATCAATGGTCCATGGTGAATATTTGTACAATATAGGAGGTTTCCCTTATCCAGAAATCCCTGATTTTATACCACAATGTCGGAGGATTTGGAAAAGGCACAAGCATCACAATTAAGTCAGAGAGGAGTTTATGAACAAATACCGAGGCACAGAAACGAGCTGCAGCTGCTTAATCAGTCCACTTAGCCCACTTTGTTGGCACGAACACATTTGAAGTTTCTATGACACACCTATATGAAAAACTATTTTTCGGATTGGGAAAACTTTCTAACACTTTGACGGTCCAGCTATTTGTGTACAGTATATGGAGAATCTGAGATAAACACACTGGACATTAGATTTTAGGAAGCAATAACCTAGATGACTTACTTGTTAAAAAAAAATATTGGTGTGTAGCAGCTATGTGGTGTGAATCAGTGCTGTAGTGATGACCAAGGGAAGAGTACAACTCAAACTTAACAAACGAATATGCAAGTGGAAAGGAGATGAGGTCGTGCTGTAGCCTGTGGCTTTATGGACTGTCCACTCATAACGTAACACTTAACTTAATCCGTATAAACATTTGAAAAATTTACACACTGAAATGTCGGTGTTCGGATGGATTTAACCATACTAGTGTCCTACCCGATGACTCCTTAATTATAATTCGAAATTAGATCACAGCAAATTTGCAGCTATTAAAGTAAAAATGGATTTGGGAAGGGGATGAAAAAATGTATGTGGAATGATGGAAGTGTTTTGGTATGCAGAATGTATATACGCATGGAGAAAGGGAGTTGGAGGTAGTCCCCACATATCTTAGGATGTGAAGAAAGACCTTTACATGATTCTTGAACGCTTCGTCCTGAGATGCTCCTTCTTTGAAGGACCACCGACCACCCTCTGAAACATTCACATTGAACACCGCCTTGGGGCATTTGGGGAAAAAAGGTTCTTCCCAGGAGTACAAGTAAGTGCTTAGCGTGATAAGGTATGCATAACAACAAAGGTATTTTTTCCAACTAACCACAATCCCATACCTACTTTGTGCTCAAAAACTCCAAAGAAGAAGAGAGACACAGACACAAGTATTTTCTCTCCTTTCACTCCCCATCCCCATACAGCTTAACGGGACATGCATATGCATATGTACATTCCACCGTGGCACACGTGAATACAAGCATGAAGTGTAATTTTTGCCTTGATCGGTAACAAAAAAACCTTCAAGAGAGAGAAGATTTTCAAGTCATTCTTTACCAGTGTACATACCGAGGAATGAAGCGTAAAGAACAGAAAAGGGAAGGGCGACGGGACGTATAGTCAAGTTTCATGTTCTCAAGTCTTGGCCGAATAGGGTCTTTTTGGGAGTCTTGGGAGATACTGCATGTATACATGTGTACAGATATGTACGAGCTACGAGTACGAGGGACATAGGGGAGGGAGGGAACAAAAACATAAAGGGACAAGAGAAAAGATTCTCTTCAACAATCTTGCGTGTCCATCAGGGTCTGGAAACATTCATCGCTACAACACGGCACTTTCTTACCTTCAGTAAATTGACCTCCTGATACGAAGGAATAACACTTTCAGAACTGATCCTGCATGAACGTGTGCATGTATCTCCGGTCTTCGTTCCTTGTTACGCTTGCGTCATTAGTCTTTTAATCTTTGAATACCGTACATGTAAGTTTTTTTTGGTTCTTTTGGACACATCTTTATGTAGACCTTCCGACTCTCTCGACTCTATGAGTCTCCTGCATGTAAGAAATATGCCCACAAATTATTTTTGGATGTACTCTTTTTTACCTGATTAGGCTTTCACCGCATCACTATATAGCTTACCAAATAAACTTTTAAAATCCCATCCATAACTCCCAGATCCTGGAAATTTTTAGATGTGACGTGAGATGTGAATTCTACTGGACACTAAAATCTTATGGCACAAGTTGATGTTTTAAACCAACTTTTTACATGTGCCTTTAGCCAACAAATCACTTCTGTACCATTCTGCTTTGCCTAGTACAGTAACTTCGTTGCTCTTTCAAAGTGTTGCAGCTGCTGACCGCCCTTTCAACAGGTATAGTTAAAATCAGAGAAAACGTATATAAGTTTTCCTCCAGCGCAGCGTTCTACAGCAATTCAATGACAAAGCGACACACAAGAAGTCGAAGTCTATTTGTAATATCCGAATTGGGCAGCTAGAAGTTCTTGTTGCCGACTACCAATAAAACTTTGTTAAAGCTTGTTTTCGTCTACTAAAAGAAAGATTTGATACTTTCAAAATAGCTATGAAAAATATCAGTCTGCTGACAACTTAACATTTTTATGAATAAATAAATGCAATACACATCAAAATTTGTGGCATTGTAACTTGAAAATATTACCAACTTTCGACTGAAACCGTTGGAGATAAAACCATGTAGTACATTACAATATAATTTATAATCATCAATAAAACATACGAGTATTAACATCTTATTGTCTCCCCCTGCAGTCGAAACTTCAGCATAAAAATCGGCAAAAAATATACCCGAGGTAAAATTGTATTGAATCTCACGAGCTACAGCCATACTAATTATTCTGCTGCGCCAAGTCGAAATCACTCATTTTTCAAAAAATTAAAATAAAAAATTACCAAAATTACCGAAAAATCCATCTAGGGCATTTTATATGAATTCGGTAAAATCCTTCAGTGAGGTTCTGCTTCGTTTAAGATTTTTCTTTAGTTTTACGTATAGCCAAATGAATTTACTCCTGTATCGATGATATATTATTATTATCAGAGGTGGTAAACCACCTCTGAGTAATTGCGCACTACATGTACTACGAAATAACATCGAAATTGGCAGAATGAAACCAGTACGACCCGTTCTTAGTAAATACTCCGCCTAGTAGTTTCATTGTTATTAAACCGCTTTAGGATTATCTGAAGCTGCAGTATTGCCAGCAATTGCTTGATTCTCCGGAAAAGTATTTTATTTTATTGTGCAAATAACCGTATGGCATTCCTTTCTTTTCCATCCGGGACTAATGCACTGTATGGTAGAGATAGAGGAGATAGAAGCGCAACGATCTCATAGGCTTCTTGAAGGAAAATGTGAACTAGAAAAATTATATACGATTAGAAAAACATTTGGTTCTAACATATTTTGAAGATGCTTTCGAAAAGGTTTTGAGCCGGGCAAGGAAAACTGTTCTGGAACCTTTAGTTGACAAATTCCCTTCCCCCTTTCTCATATGTAAATACCATTCCCCATCTCTGTCTTACTTTTTCTCGCACCTTGTCTCGTTGCTCGCCGTCCTATACTCATTCCTTTCCGACTCTCTCTGTCTCTACTACGTACCTTAAAGCACCTCTTTCTTCGTCATACTTTAGTTCTTGAGTCTCTTCATCGTACCTCATGCTCATATTGTTGCTTGTCACTGCCTTTCGTGCACGGGCTCAGGTCGTCCATATCTCATTGTAGTCCCAGTTTCTCTACCCTTCTCTTAGGCTCCATTCCTTGTTTCTCTCCATTTGCTTATATTCTTATAAATCTTTCGTGCATCAATACATTCCTCTCGTTTCTCATTCGTTTAACGAAGTGCACAATTTGGATGATCAATCGCAAGCGTCACCTACCGTCTCTGTCTAGTATCTACTCCATACGAATGTAGCTTATCCGAAGGGCTTTCAATCCAGATCCAGATCTCGCATACACTATCATCCACACTCCTATTTTCCATTGAAAATCGCAAAATTTCCGGTACCCGTCTGGCGAACGAAGTAGTTCAGTAAATTATCCTAATCTGGATGAAATTACAACTTGTAGCTGTTTCAACTAGACTAATTTGTTAAAACAGCAGTCAATTTAAAGGGTTCGCATTCGTTTTGAATATTGAAACGGTCATCATATGTGTAAAACGGGTCTAGGACTTAACATCCAGAGACAATTTCATCAAATGCTTCTCAAATGGATATCTCATACAATCAAAATTCAAAGCTTCACTTTTTCTGTTAGTGCAGCTTCGTTCAACGAGTCATTTCATGCAAAATCAATTCAAACATACATATTTTCGGGCAGAAAGGTCATACAAATGAAATTACAGTCAATACACAATCCGGTGGGTACACTTTTATGAAGAATTGACAGCAGTAAATACAAACATATTAATCAACTACGGGCATACAAACTGTTGAAATTAGGAATAACTTAAATGTTTGTCTACAAACGTCGGCATGAATTCAGTGAAACGTGTGGACCTAAACGAGGCATAGTAACAGTCTCGTTGACCTGTGGATTTCGGTGAAGATGTGTTGCACACCGAACAAACTGTAGCTTTTGTGAAGATGTCATGAACGGTCTGCATTTAGTCACTTTCTTTTGAAGCTCGGAATTCTAGGCTATATTTTTTGCGTAGTTTTGTCCCGACTCTGGACTCATCTACTTCATTCTAACTTCTAACATACCCATGCTCATTGAGCATGGGCGCAATGAGCATGGTATGGGTAACAGCTTGTCCAACCCCCTGTCATTTTCATGATTACAACTTTCCCCATTGAACGATTTAGTTGTTTAAATTAAGGTATTGGTGTAAAAAGCGGTCTGTGAACTGCTGAACGAAGTGCTGTGAGTCGTTTCCGTTTTTTTTTTTTTTTTACGTAGAATGTACATATGTATATGAAAGGATTTTGACAAAATGTTTGCGGCAGTCATCATTTGAACTATCACTCACATTACCGAATTTGAATTGTATGGAAATTTTCGAGAATGAAAAAGATTGTGTATGTGTTGTATGAATTTCTGCCGTGAGGGTTGGACTTTGTACGACAACAAGTTGTACGAAATGGTTCCTTTTATTATTTCTATGTCCCCCTAACCCACTGCCTAACTGCATATAATTGATAATTTTTCTATAGATATTTGTGATCGTCGATCACTGCACCCGGTCACCAACTCTTCGCACAGATGATAGACTTAATAACTTGGTTAAAGCGCCGGCACAATGATGGGGCAAGCTCTACGAACAATATCATTAATTATTTTCATTTCCAAATCCAGATTCTGGGTTCGACGGGTGAAATCATTTTGTACTACTACTACTACACAAGCGCCAACTAAAAGCTTCATTGGCATGAAACGTGTTTGCCTCAACGAATGCAATTGCTGGTAATTTTGAGAATTAATAAATACCTGAATAGGTAACAAATACAGGCTGGCAACGTAATAAGTAGCAACTAACAAGTTTAAACTGAGTATTCTGATGCATGCGTCTTTCTTTTTGAATGATTTGCTGTTGCTTCTGGGCGGCAACAGTACCACCCTCTAACCATAACCATTTTCATTTAGCGAAGTAAATGGCTTAACCTCCCCCGCGTCAGCGCTATTTCAGAGCTGCTGTCCACAATTTGGACTAGCATACGATGCGGAGGTTTTGCAATTGTAAAAGACCGAGTTTAAACCAACTGAGATTTACTGATACACCTGTTCTTATTTTGCGGTCTTACTTATAGTAATCCTGTATTCGGCAATGTGTGCCCGATTCGATGGAGGTACCCAAACTATCCTGCCGGCACTGTGAAAAGTGAGAACAGTCGAAAAACTCGACAGACCTACTGCAGTTCAGGAATACTGACAATTGAGTTTGACGCATGTGTTACCCGCATCATATGTGCATCAAAATTGTGCTGTAAGATTCTATTTATACTATTTACATGGACATATTAAGGGACACTATTTGAATGTACGATGATACATTTGCTGGTTCTAATTGTTATTTATTCCATATAATGGCTGCAAAAACAGTTGTAGTAAGTGTAAGCGTAAAGTAAATGGATACTCCATTTCGTGTTTTCAAGTTACGAAATGTGGAACCTCAATTTCACCCGCAACTAGGCCTTCCACGCCTGATGAATTCATCAGTACTGTCCTGATTTGGAGATAGGATTCCTGATACCTGATGAGCCCCTCATCAGATACTGATATTTTGCTGTTTTGGTTATAGCTAGATACAATCACTGATAAGTATTTCAATTTTACTAACAGGCTTGGA